>PQWD01012892.1:0-25592 GCA_019425675.1 Leucinodes orbonalis | reverse complement strand
AACAAACAAACTCTTCAGCTTTATATATTAGTATAGATATTATATGCTCAACATGCATTTCGTACTTTGTGCGTAAGATAATAACAACTATACAGCCATGAATTCTTGAATTTTACTTTAATAATATTACTGGTTAGTTTACCTAACATAATTTTTTCAGGTGATATGATTTACATATCTCATAATTTTAATTTGACATTCATTAGTGTTGTCTATGGACCTTAATTTTATTAATGATTTTATTTTATTTGATTTAATGTTGCCTACGTTGTTTATTAAATTACTTCAAAGGTTATTTCTATAAATTCTTGAATATGATCGTTTCTAAGTTACATCGAGGTTATTCGAGCATATTCCCTGAATGATTGACGGGGTCAATGACAACAATATGATCTATGATCATAAATTACTACAAACAATGAGGTTGACATCAAAGCCTGCATGAATAAAAGGCACCAGACATTTTGTTTCTCTTAAGAACAAGTGACAAATGACTGGGCTTAATAATTTAATAATGTGTTACTTAGCATTTTAATCTTTATGCCTAGTGAGATTCGGTTTTGAATTGTTTATATTAACAAATTTAATTTTGATTAAATGAAACATACTTGAAATATATAATCACATTTAAAAATATTATATTATTTTTGTAATCTAGGTAAAGGATTATACAGAAAATGTATTGGGATCTTTAATCAAACTTTAAGTTACCGTCCTAATCAGCTTCGATTAGTTACATAGTTAACCAAAATAATTTTACTTTAGAAACAAAAATTGTATCTATACTAATATATAAAGCTGAATCTATACTAATATATAAAGCTGAAGAGTTTGTTTGTTTTTTTGTTTGTTTGTTTGAACGCGCTAATCTCAGGAACTACTGGTTCGATTTGAATAATTCTTTCAGTGTTAGATAGCTTTTTATCGAGGAAGGCTATAGGCTATATATCATCACGCTACGAGTAATAGAAGCGGAGCAGTAATGAAAAATGTTTCAAAATCGGGGTATTTTTCATACTTGGAGCTTCCGCTGCGTTCGCTGCGTAAACGGTTAAAGTTACACAAAGTCATGTATGAGAGTATGTTCTCCTTTTAAAGGTCTACAAAAAAGTCCGCGACAGCATATGTCTATTTTTTAAGGTTAGCTCACTATAACATATTTTTTGCTAATAAAAAATTCTGAAATTGACCCCGAAACCTTTAAAGTTGGAGGGAGGGGAAATCCTATGTATAGTGATAAATGAAAGTACCGTGTTATCCCGAATTTAATGCGAGCGAAGCCGCGGGCAAAAGCTAGTATGAAATAAAGCATGACAATTGTCTTGTACTTATGTTTTCTTTGAGATTCAAACCAGCAGATTATTTATTAATTCCAAAAGACAATTAGCTTGTACTTATGCTTTTTCCAAGACTCGTCATGTAAACCTTGGCTTGGCTAAGCGAACCTTCGAGGTACCGAGGTCATAACCACCTGTGTGGCCGGACAAACATTAATCGCGGAGGTCGGTCAAGTGCGCGTGCGCATCTGGCGTAACACAGCCTCGCCTGGGGCATCCTCTTTTGGACGGTGTCAGGTGTCATCATAATTGACGAGCGATTTGGAGTAATAGTCCAAAATTTTGCTAGTACACCAAAAATACCTTTTTAACACGGCCCATCTGGTGTAATGGGTGAGACGGCTATTACACCAAGGGTTCCGGGTTCGATCCCCGGGCAGTACAAACATTTACGTGCATGAATGACCATGTCTGTTTGTATTGGTTTGAGAGTTTAATAATATGTATTTATTTACAAAGAAAAGAATATAGGACTTAGTCGTCCAGGCAGACCCATTGCGGATTGGCCAGCTTCACGGACAACCTTTGAATTCTTCGAGGTATGCGCAGGATTCCTCACGATTTTCCTTCACCGTAAGAGCGTCGGATAACGTACATAATTTCGAAAATTCGAAATCACATTGGTACGTGGCGGGATTTAAACCCGCGCCCCCGATCAGAAGGCAACAGTCCACACCATTGAGTCACCAATGATTTTATTATTTGGATATAAAAACCCTGAAATGACACAAGGAAGAATGGCCTATAGCTTTAAATCAGTCAATTAAAAATGGTCCATCAGACTACCATATAAAGTCGAATTACTGTAAAACTTGTGTGAATTTGTACACTTTAATAAGGAATAATGTTTGTAACTGTTTGTACACTTTCGCCAAAATAGCAGTTAGCCTTGGTAACTTTTAAGACATGGTTTACGTCCTGTATTGAAGTTTAAATAAAGAAAAAATATGAGTCAAGTATTAAAGAAATTTGTACTTCGCCTGTCATAGCTGTGTTCATGTTAGCTTACTTGGACAAGTTTTATAAATACATATTAATATTAAAATTTTGTGCATATCTTATTTTTAAATGTAACTAAACTATTTTATGTATGCGTAATAAGACCTGAGACATATTTAAACTAAAATAAGATGAATTAGGTATTAAATAATTGTTTTAAGATTTGTTAAGCAAGGATATCCACTTTTGTAGATAAACATCTTAACAATAATAAATTATGTGTTTATTACTGACCACAAAAATATACATAACAACTTAATTGTATTCAATTCAATATTTATTGCAAACCATAATGTGGTACAAAGTTGGTCACATACAATAATAACATATCTTTATGGACTCCGTTAGGGCACAGCAATTTAAAAAAAGTACGTCTTATTAAAAAACTTTTAATTTATTAAAGTTATTGCTGAGCAATGTGATTTCGAATTTTCGAATTATATGTGCGTATTCCGACGCTCTTACGGCGAAGGAAAACATCGTGAGGAAACCTTCATGCACGCCTGCGAAGAGATTCAAAGGTTGTGTGTGAAGTCGTCCAATCCGCACTGGGCCCGCGTGGACGACTAAGGCCTAAACACCCCATACGGGTAGGCTCGTGCCCCTCGGTGGGGACGTTTAATGAGCTGATGATGATGATGATGATATTGTTGAGTATTATTACTTATGTACATACAAAACTGTACGTTTCAAATTAATACAGTTTGCTACTGGCAATACTTTGACGTAATTTCAAGTGGTTATTGTAGTCATTATTTGTCCTACAATTAGCACTTCAGGATCCAACACTTCCAACAGCATGATGTTTGAGATGCTAAGCAAACAGATCTTGAACTAGTCAATGATAGATATCGTACAATTCTAAGAGTATGCTATCGGATTTACAATACTAAAGTCGTACTTTGAACCGGTAGCAGCTTTACACATTCGTTAATGGTTTTACCTTTGCCAATCTAAAATGTTTAGAATATGTGTGCGTGTTGTATATCGAATAGACTTCAAAGAAGTTAATTACGCCTAGCATATATTAACTGTAAATTTTTTGAATAAGTGAAACAGATTATTTATTTTAGACCTTTTATTCTATAAATATTTGTTAAAAACGATATTTTAATTTTGAAAGATGGGCATGATTTTCTTAAAAACTGCGAAATGATATTTTCTATAGCAAGCTCTGGTGAATATCCATTAAAACAAGCATAATGCATATGTAATTTAGTACTTTTGTTTCCGTATGTATTTTGTTACATTGAATATAATATTATATATATTGTGTGTGCTAACAATAAATGAAAGACTCGTATAAGTTTCTTAATATGACCTGCAAACGACCAATAAGTTTTGTGACACGGTATCATAAAGGCTGGGTCATAGGTCGTTGTTGCCTAAACTTCATTATTATTCAAACTTTGTATTAATGCATTTAGAAGTTGCCTTGCGAGTTTTGCAATGATTTGTTGTTCGGGTTAAAAGCATTTTTGAGACTTTGAATAAAATGATACTTATTGTTTAAATTTTACTGTACAATTATGACATTTAGCTGTTAGTTACAACAGGTTGTAAAATGAGTAAGCTCACAACCTCCTTTATGATATTTTGCTATGTAAATAGGCGTTCTCTTGATGAAATTACATTACATTACATCCAAAGAAGCCTAAATATGACTTAAGACCACAATGAAAAACTGAAAACATTGCTCAGGCGTATTTTTTCTTGTCAACAGCACGCGACTTGATCTGATTATAATCGAAGGTTTCTACAATCACTTTAACACCACCTTATTTTCATAACCATAAAGGTTAATGTCGCTTGAGAAACGCTCTCAATTAGTACCCGAACTAAGTTTTCGATTATTTTCCATGGCCACTTACAAAACTTGAAAATATTGGCTGCTGTTAGACAGGTTATTGGGTAACGGTTACACTTTGAAATTAATAAGTTAATTATGAACTTTAAACTTGACGTAGAGTTGAAATTCGAACGAGTTGATTGTAGGCCAATATGAATAGGGAATGACAAATGAAAGTGAAATGAGAAGAGTTGTATACGTAATAGAACTGATTTAACAAAAACGGTTTTATCAAAAGCAGCAGCTTCCATTGCCTGATTAATAGGCATTGTGATTAATCACGCATATAATTAAAATTGTAACGATTGCATTGAGGATTAAAAATAACTATAACAATGAAATTTTTGGAACAATATAAAATGATATAAAACACATATTGTCATCGGATATTTACAATAAATATGCATTCCGTATTTTTTTAACGGTTTATTGTAATCGGACAAATGACGAGTAACTAAAAGAGAAATAATTAAAAAAAAAATTGGTAGTTCATTGTAGTGTCCGCTCTATTGTCTATGTTCTTAAGATCATTACAATTTGGCAGTAAAAAGACGATACCTAAAGCAATTGAAATTGAATAGTTTATAAACTTTTTTGGAATAACCTCTTCATTCAAGGTTCAAACCAAGAGGTCACTTGACCCTGACGACCTTGACCGTCCATTTCACTGAGTAGAACTCCGCAGCTAAGAAACCATGAACTGATTTAACGACCGGAATCGACTGTTGACAACTAAACTTTGGTTAAGAAATCACATCGCAATTAAGTGATGAATCTAATTGATTTCTTAATCGATTTGTTTGTAGCCATATCTCCAAAGTCTCAAATTCTAGAACTTCAGTTTCGAATAAACATGGTTACTTGTTTAATATAGGCAATCCAGGATTAATACGCCTGAGAATGAGGTCTCAAAGTGCACTGAAAAAGAGTTTTTCAGTGTCAACAACTGCTAATATATTAACTCATATATTACTTAATAAGACATTAATTCTCTAAAACTTTTTCAGATTCCGATTTTTTTTTATTTAAATATTGTTTACTATCTGCACACTACTGTAATGTACTGAACTATCAACTTATAAGTGACACAACTTATAAGTTGGTCACTTATAAGTTGTCTCGGAACTTTACCAAAGGGGTGTTCTTTTAATTATTTTATTTAGTTATTATATTTTTTTTAATATAGTTATAATATTTAATTTTTAAGGTTTTTAGTAGTTAGTATTGATTAATTAATTATTATTTGTTAATATCTAGGTTACACTTTGTGATTAATTGAGATCTAAAGTAGTTTAGTTGCAGACTGGCATAATTGCAATTAAAGTGACACAATAGTCGTATAAATTGGGATGACGAATTGGTTCAAAAAGGAATTTATCCTAAAGCTCTCGTTATGATATTATAACCTATCCATGCCCATGACTTAAAATCACGGGAAGACCACAAAAGATCATTTTTTTGTGGGGATAGTTGTCCACTCAAGTCTTTTGCATTTTACTTAATGAAAAAAGGACTCTTACATGCATTTTTAAATGAAAAAATGGACACTAACTGCATATTAAACAGTGACATTGTAATTTATATGGCCGCCGCGTTTCGAACCTATTAGTACAGACGACGCATGATATTTGGTGTTTTTATAATCTGTTTAAAGGTACATAAATAATTATTATGAGAAGCGGAAATATGATATACACCGATGGATGGATCCTCATAGGAGTTGTAAGGTGATCGCGTGTTCACATTTTTTTGTTTGTATTCAATGCAAATGAAATTGAAGATGTAATTGCGGTCATTTAGCTTCCTTAGTTACCGTTTGCTTTTTGTGATAGCTCATCTTTAGTAATAACAATGTTGACAACTACTTATTTGTTATGCCCTTACAACTTACCCTAAGTATTAGGTGCTGAAAAGCGTTGTAAATGTGTTATGCTTTTGATTTCAAAGAAATGACCTTTTCATTGGTAAAAAGTAAATTGATTGTTTATAGTTGCAAATTTGTATGATACCGCGAAAAATAGTAAAGAATCTACTTATAGTGGGGAGTTTTTGCACGACAATTAATCGAACGGTTATTTATTCAACATAAAATTTAATTTTTTCAAAAAATCAGAGAACGATATTCATACCTTGTTTGTTTACGAGCGTGTACAAATAAATATAAGGTTATGCAGTCAACGAGTCGTTACAGGAAATAAATAACTTTGAATTTGTTTAAAGGCCACTTATATAATAATTTTACACTTAAATACTGCTTGTGAAATACACACCAACTTGTGAGCGCAACTATTCAAGAGTTTAGTTGCAATTTTATGTTATAAGCCGTCGAAGTAAAGGTACTAAAAGTTTATCGTTTTGCAAAAACACTTCTTTACTAGTGATTTATTTGCTGTGGTTAAAATCAACGCTATAGAATACACATCAAAAGTTACATTTGAGTAAGTTTTGTCGTTGACATTAAAGTCCAAAATCCCATCTTAAAACTAAACACCAACTATATAACATTGTCTGCGAAAAAAAACAACTTCAACCAAAATTAAACTTACAAACTAAACAGCACAAAACCCGCGAAACCACCGGCGCTAAAGCGCTGAAAAACGGACGTTAACGAAATCGGGTTTTCTATCGAATGTTGAAACAATTGGCAATCGTTGCATTCGATACGAATCCGTTGCCGGCTATCACTGTACCACGTGTGATCACTTCGCGAGTTTCGGGCCGTTGGGTAATATATGCGGAAACGTTGCGCAAGCGCATGTATGGGTACATTACCGTGAACTCAGCTTGCGGGCGGGCGACGGCGTGAGACACGTGCGTGCACAGCGAGCGCGCGCGGGCGAGTGACTCCGACGCCGCCATCATGCGCCGGCGCAGGTCGCGGGGATACCCCCACTGCCTCTCACCTTTTCAGAGCAACCCCGCCGCGTTTTCCGATAGGTTTTCGCGCCTTTGACACTATGATTCGGTCAGTGCTTTGGATGGGATGAAAAAAACGGGTCTTGGCCTGGTACAAGGTTTGTATACTGTGTTAGAGTTTTTTGTATGAGTTTGGCAGTTACCGGTTGGTAAGTGGTGGCTGCTTGTATGAAAAGGATCACAGTGTTTTTCGAAAATATGTTATATGTAGAGTATATTAGCGATATTTAGGTATTTTTCACACAATCTTACCTTTTACAGTCACATCTTAGCTGTTATTCGCAGTATAGAGTCACCCTGCGTATATTAGCCCAAAAAGACTGTTAAACAACACATATTACTTGTAGAAATAGTTAAGATTTAAGTTCCTACGAGGCGTCCTCAAAACAGGTCTCCTTTAGGGAGTTAGATGCTAGAGACTCTACGGATGGGTAGTGATAAAAGACCTATGGTAGAGTAGTCATATAAGCCTGCTGCCAAAATCACACAGCGCAATTTTGGTGTTCTCTCTCTTCAGCCTTTCACAGCCCACTGCTGGACATAGGACTCCCCCATTTTGAAAATTGTCGGCCTATTGGGCCAAAGGGCGTCCTACGCTACACTTGCCTAGACGCGGTCTCCACTCCAGAACTCGTCTGCTCCAACGGCTAGCGGAAGTTTGGTGTAAAAGGCGGAATCTTAACCATTGCACCAGAGAAATTGTCAATATATTCAAACATATGAGTGTTCTTGTTTACCTATTTGTTTCTGTGGTATAAAACATCCAGATAATTCAGCTATGTAATCACATATGATTGGATCACGGTGATTGGAGTTATTTAAAAAACACAAAGAGAATGTTACTTTGTCTATCTTAATTTTGATTTTATTTGTAATTGTAAAATAGAAGTGTTTTGCACTTTTGTGTTTCGGGATTAGGGTACTGTAGCTACTAAAATTACCAAGTCTAAGAAACCTAAGATCAGTCATCCGGGTGACAGGCGTAGAGCAGTGTTGACGGAAAAATAATATTAATTTCCTTCAACACTGCTTCTGTCGTGGTCAGGCGTACGAGTATCACTTACCGTCCCGTTCGCTTATGAGTTATGACATAAAAAAAAAATTAAGTTACTGTCTAAATACCGTAACGATGAAGATGGTGAACTGGGGTAAATACACCCATATTCATTACAAGTTTCAGAGTTACGTCAAAAGACTTAGAAACTAAAGACGTCATTACTAGTCGTTGACCGCTGAAATAGTTATTTTGTTTACAGGTAACGAAAGACGCAGATTTTCTCAGAAATTTCTTGATCAATCCGTCATTTTTAAACGAATTTATTTAAGAGGCAATTACTTTATTCTATGCAATATGTTTATCTCTCTTACTTTATACTCAACATATTGTAATTGCTGGTGCAAAAAGGGGTTTTATATTTTTTTTGCCAGATATTTCCGTCATACGCTTTCCTTATTCAGCCTCAGCTTTTCCAAAGGCATCATTGGATCTAGTAACAACGGACTGCCAGACAACCTGTATTTTTATCTCAGCTTCAACGGACATACAGTTTTACTAAAACTGCAACGAAGAAATTAGTTCTCACCTTCCAGATCGGAAGGCAACAGTCCACACAAATGAGCTACCGACGCTCACTTCGGTACTATTTTTTTCCCCTAGCATCCTTTGACGTTACCCACGAGGAGGGTTAGTCTTCTTCTTAGCGTGTCAAAGGTATTCTAATTTGCCGTCAACACATGGTTGTTTTGTTGTGTGTGGTAAAAATAACATAACTGCCTCCGTGGTTTAGTTAGCGCTAATCGTGATCTGGGGTCGTGGGTTGTGCGGGAATACATTATAGTAAATGTCAATTTGTGCGGTATTCCTCCTGTTTCTTTGCTCCTACTTAGGCGACTCAGCACCGAGTCTGCCACCTAGTAGTCTAGCTTAGGTTAGTGCATGTCTCATTAGTTTTATAAAGAAACTGCTTACATCCCACTTCAATAATACCATAATAAGCACATGAACAGATGTACTTTCAAAATAATGGTGTTACATAATAATTTTGCACCGTTCTCTTCGATTTGCCTTATTCGACACCGATTTATCATTATATCGATGTTACTGACATAATTTGAAAGGTCAGAATGATCAAGAGGTCGTAGGTTAACTTTACACTAAAGAGTACATTTTTAAATTTACTAACTCATGTCATCGGCTATGCTCGCGTGAAATTAGCAGTTTGGTGCAGATGGTGACAGATTTTTTTAAGCTTTTTCCGATCTACTTGATATTTATCGTTAACATGTGTTACAATGTTTGTTTTTCTTATATTATAAAGTGGTCGGAACGGTCTGCTCACCTAATGGAAAATGACCCCCTGACCATGCCAGAGCAATATTGGAGAAAAAAAGGCACTATATATAGTAATTATTCTATGTAAATACCGCACCCGCCACCTACGACGCCAGATGTAAAGTCTCATACTTGTATACCGGGTAATTTCACTACAGTGCCCTCATCCCGAAACACAAAAGTGCATAGCACTCGTATTTCACGGGACGGTATCTGGCACTGCGGTGGTCAAGGAAATGTTATGCATTTCTTTACTAAAGTATGCACATACGATAAGTATATCTATCCTTTGGATAGTATCCATTAGACAAGTTCCTTGTTTAAATAAAGACTAGACGGCGCTGTGTGAACGTTAATGATTAATTCTAATTATTTCAGTCTGTATTTATTTATGATAACTTATTAGTAATCTAATAAATAACATATATTTTTCTGTGATATTGTATGTTCTACAATTTTTGTTAGCGCTCTACATATCCTGAAAAGATCCATAGCTGGCGGTACTGAGTCCAACGTTTATTCCAAATGACTCGGCATGCAATGGTAATCATGATAATAATACAAGATGATTCCGTGTGCGCACTTATATAAAACGTAAACATCGCGATCTTGTTCTATAATGACTGAATTCTAGTTCTATGGAATAACTGGGGATTTTTAACACCTAACGTTAGACCTAAAGATGGGTATTTATTAAAAACCAGCTTTTGTTCTAACGGCTTCGCTTGCGTTCAGAAGTATAATTTTTGATCCAATATTTCATCCTCTTAGGGGTAGAATTACTCAAAATCCTTTCTTAACGAATACCTACGTCATATCATCTACCTGCATGACAAATTTCAGTCCGATCCGTCCATTGGTTTGAGCTGTGCGTTTCTAGATCACTATGTCAGTCAGTCACTTTTGAGTAACATATATTTAGATATAAAAAGGAAATACTAGTCCAGCGTTGGTTAAGCGATTTTAACAGCACATTAGATTTTGAAATCAATTTGCCAATTAGATACGTAAAAGACAGAAATCCTTATAGGCTGTTTCAAGGCAGGCATGATGCATCCTAGGCCGCATCATCACTTACCATCAGGTGAGATGGCGGTCAAATGTCTGCCTATAAATTATAAAAAAAAATATGTTAGAGGACTCGATATTATATTTGTTCGGTATAATTAATTCAGTTGACGATGGCGCAAGTAAAGCAAATATCGTAATATCAAGATGGTCGCTTGTCGGATAGGTGTCTGAAAAATATATACATTAATCTTTCATGCATCGAGGGTACATTGTGCGGATGTACCCGGCTACATCAAGGGTGTATTAAGCAGATGTACCCGGCTACATTGAGGGTACATAAGCGGATGAACCCGGTTACACTGAGGGTACATTAAGCGGATATACCCGGCTACAATCTTACTCATTTGATTCTATTCATCCTATCGCAGTCAACTGCTGGACATAGGTCTCCCCCATTTTGCGCCAGATATTTTTCATTCAGCTTCCACCAGCGACCTTTCACAAGTTGTCGGTCCATCGGGCCGGAGGGCGCCCTACGCTACGCTTGCGAGTCGCGGTCTCCACTCCAGAACTCGTCTGCTCCAACGGCCATCGGTTCTGCGACATAAGTGACTAGCCCACTGCCACCAACTTGCTGATCCGGCGGGCTAAGTCGGTAACTCTAGTTCTCTTACGGATTAAATCATTTTTGATCGTATCCCTAAGAGGGACTCCAAGCATAGGTCGCTCCATTACTCATATTATTGGTAGATATTAATTCAAATCAGCATTGCGTTACGGTCCAATCGGACTCATTAGTGGGCAGGTTTACGGTATGCATTGGGAAGTTATTGGCTGGTTAATTGATTGAGCCAGGACTTGTCCCGCATACAATAGATTTTCTAGAGATTGTATTTGATAATTTTTCTCGCTAAGCATTCGGGCGGATGAACAAATAAAGAATATACAATTGCATTTACAAATGTATCGTGATAAATGAAAGTAGTATATTTAACAAGTTTGATACAGCATTCACTATAGGGCTAGCAAGTTGATTATGCAACGAATATTTTGGAGTTCCATTTTGATTGTCTCGAAAGTTCGTGAGCCTTTGTATGTTTGTCCGTCTTCGACGATGAATCGGACCAACTAATTGATTTTTTGTTAATTATCATCAGATACATTTTATTTTTCCACGATTTTTATGTTTTATTTTTCTACGATTTACATTGATAGTGTTTCGAAGATTGTTTGGTTCTTTCTGCAGGTACTAAGGGAGAATGATAAATATTGTCATGCGAACACTTTAGCCTTACCTTGTATAAGTGTTAATTTTTGAAATTTACCCCTGATCACCCCCCGAGAAATTGGGTTGGGGAATGCAATTTCATATCGCACCTGTCCCAGATTTCACGGTAGGACGATTAAAATCGAAGGAAATCTTTCCATCGATTTTATCGTACTACCTTATACGTAACTACCACTATAATACGTACGACCACATTAGCGTATAAAAATTACATTCTGTTCAGAGTTATTTTCTGTATTACTACTTACTAGTGAAGTACCATTTTACCCTAAATGTCATGCGAGCCGTGGGATAGTGCTAGTTTCTTATAATTGTCATCACGCCATGTGACATTAAGATGCAAGTGTGACATTAAGCAGAGTATGCGAATAAATGTCAATTAAAACTGCCCAGGTCAATCTTTACGGAAGCGCATAATTAGCAGTAACTCGCAACATTAATACAAGATGGTTGTTAAATGTTGACATAATGTATGACGTATACAGATTGTTAAAGAGAAGTGGACATCCGGTATTTTGTTTGTTTTTTAAAAAAACCTTATGTGTGGTCAATATAGTGACTGAGCTTTTTGTCTGCCATCTCAGCTGATGGTCACGATAATAATAAAAATTTCGTTTACCTAAACTTTTACTGATTACTTTTAAACCTTTAGTTATATTGAATTCTTAAGGCTCTCGAAACACAAAAGTATATTTACACACACATTCCTATTGCACAGGATGCTATCGGGCACTGCGGTGGGTACCTACCTACCTAGATGACTCAGTGTCGAGCCTAACTACTTATTATTTATAGTATCTAGTGTAATCTACAAATCAAAGGTAGTGTCATTGTTAAATGTCAATATTAGAACATGTTTACATTAATACACTTGAAAACATATGCCTTTAAATATTTCATAATCATAGTATTGACGACCCATTTGGTGTTGCGGTTGAGACGTCGACTGCAACACCAAGGGTTCCGGGTTCGATCCCCGGGCAGTACAAACATTTGTGTGCATGAACATGGCTTTTGTAATAATCTGGGTGTTTACTATGTATAATATGTATGAATTTACAAAAAAAAGTATATAAGTATGTTTATCCGTTGTTTAGTACCCATCATACAGGCTTCACGCTTAACTTGGGGCTAGATGGCGCTGTGTGAATGTCAGTGGATATTTATTAATTATTTAGTTTAGGTCCTTACAGAACACTTATAAATGACAAATAAAACTACCACTGGTTTGGACTGTAGTTGTCTACTGAGAGGAATCCAGCAAGAAACTCAGAAGAAAAGATAGAGTTTTATCTTTTACCCACTAAAAAAAATGTGACTAACACTAGTATTTTTTATCATATAAAAGTAACTATAACTTTTTTATCAGAACCTTTATTTTTAGGTTAAAACTATGCCTCAGGCTACTTTGTTAAAGAACAAATAGAACGGTTTGTCGGTGAGTGTTTTTATGTAACAACCTGTTCCAACTTTGTGACCCAACACTATCTTAAATTACGTTACGTGCTAATTAAAGACTAGATCTAGATGCGATGTTATGCTGTACCTGGAATTGTTTCATGCGGTAGCCTTTTATTTAGATGTTACTGTCCATGTTATTACAACAATTAACTAGACAACAGGTTGTTAGGTACCGTTTGTAATTTGAACAAGTACAAGTTGTTTTGTGCTTCTATGATTTTAATCAACAGGCAACATAACATTGTATAGTATATATTTTGAAGCACAGTTATTTGCTACTACAGCCACTTGAGAGAGCCATGCGCTTAAGATCTTTTAAGGTTACATCAAGTTGAAGTGACCTTAGTGGTCCTTCTGGCACCAGATTTAAAGGACGTCGAAAACGTTTTGTATCTTTGTTTTTATTTTTCAGAGGTTTCGATACTACAAAAATCTATGTACCAAATGAAGCTATTACTAAAAGAAAATGTATGTACGAAAAGTATTTTTCTATTATGTGTGTTCATGTGAGTGCCACTCTTTGTTATATTAATTTCTTTGATTAAGTTTAAATGACGGTTACCCTTTTAATCTTCGGTATCGAAACCCAAGGATAAGGTGGCTTTTATTTCCCCAAAGAACCATAAAAACACTGTATTGGCACATCCAAAAAACAATGACCGTGGGGAAATTATAATTACATGTAAGTACATCCAACTATTAAAATAATAATTAACTTGAATATAGGACGCATTAAACATAATAGGCCCTACAATGTTGCACTAATTGGTTGTATTGTGAAATATAGATATATTTTTTTTTATACAAAATAAACGATTTAATTTCATATAAATAACTTTTTATATAATTCACTGATCAGTGTGAATTATATAAAAGTTTCAACATTTGAAGAAAAATTAAGCGCTTTAGAAAAATGTGCATGGAACGCATTTAAAAATGTTGTTGCAAATTTTTTGGGCAACCACAAGAGTGACAGCTACAGAGAGTTGGTTAGCGAGCTCTTATTGTCATATCAAGCATTGGGTTGCAACATGTCACTGAAGATCCATTTTTTAGACTCGCACCTGGATTTTTTTCCTGACAATTTAGGGGCTGTCAGTGACAAGCACGGCGAGAGGTTCCACCAGGACATTTCTAGTATGGAAAAGCAGTACCACGGCAAATGGAGCCCAAATATGTTAGCGGATTACTGCTGGACAATTAAAAGGGACCAGAAGCTAAACATTCAAGAAAATCTTAAATTATTAAGTAATTTATAAAAAATAAACGTTTGATTTACGAGATCTGTATTTTTTCTTAATATTTTAAATTACTCAATAGAATAAAATCCTTGGCTAGCAAATTTTTTTTTACCTGTTTATTTTTTCTTACAATCACCAATTAAAGTGAAAAATATCAAAAAAGTCCGTGTGGCACGAAAAAGTTTGAATTTTGTTGACTTAATTTACAAAATGTTTTTCAATCATCATCAATTTTTTCGTCTGAAACTGACTCCTATGGGCAAAATGTCTGACACTGTAATAATTATATTTGGAAGTATATTCGATTAATTAAATCAGATGAGATAGTAGCAGTTGTAGTTTACAAAACTTTAATGATCTTTTAATATCATCAGTAATTAAATAAACAAGTGGTTTTAACAGCCAATAGACAACTTCTGAAACATGCCTACCTATAAGTTGTTTTTCAGGCTTGTGACGCCATTATATTTGGCGAATTGCAACCACGGGGCATGGTTGCTTTCCACGTTCATTGTTCCTGGAACCCTTACTTTAGAACCAACCTCAACCAATACACCACATGGGTTGTCAACTCGACAAAAAACTGTCTCGCTACGTAATTCGTGTTTGCTTAACGAGTATGAGTATTGCATAATGTCCGTTTGACGAATTCTTAATGCGGACGCAGTCGCCGATTTTGGCTTTAGAATATTTACATTTTTGCAATACAATATACAACACTTCATATTTTAAGTTCTATTGCAAATTTACGACGCCTTTTTGGCCATTTCGTTAGCCAATAGTACAGTACTTATTGGTTTTATGAGCGATCTTGAGAAAAACCTTTGCAAACTTCTTTTCGTAATCAAGAATAATAATACCAAAAAACAACGATATATAAATAAAAAGAAATTATATAAGTGGTTCCAGAAAGCAATAAGTAATATTGTCGCATTGTTAGAAAATTCCTAAAAACGTAAATATAAGAATTGTAATTTTAGATGCATTTGGCCAAGATCCGTGCATCTGAGACGTCCACTTCTCTGGAGAGATAAGGAATAAAAATTCATAATAATATGTCCAAATACGGGATACCTTCATAATTTTGCACCGCATTTGGATGTTCTATTAAAAAAATGAAGGACCGGGCGCTAAATGGGGATATTATTTCCTTAATACTAGGTTAGGGAGAAAAATCCTTCGCATTAACTATGAAATTTAAATATTTTTTAGGGTTGTAGTTTCTTTACGATTACTAAAATATGTTATACCATTTAGTTCGATAACTTTTTGCCAACTTGTAGGTAAGGATGTAATCTCATTGACATTTATTGACATTTTGGAGCTTCTGGTCAAAACTGCATCAATTAGTTTTGGCAGTCCTCTTAATCTTAACCTTACACTGCCCTACGTATTCTGGAAAACTGAAGGTGCAAGGCCAGGAATATATGGCGGCTACATGTATTTCATTGCTTTGGTATAAAACAGGTTTCATCATCCTTATTATCATTAAAGTATATATGTCAACTGCTGAATGAATGCCTTTTTCTAGTAACTACTGCTGCTGGCCGCAGATTGCTTTTACAGCTACAAGCAAGTGGCGAGTAGCCTTAATGAATGAAGGCCTATAGACAAAATGGATTTATTGAACAAATATTATACCTGCCCTGTTAAATGACATCCTAAGTTAAGTTGTAGTTTTTGACCTCTTCACTGTAATTCTTAGTATCCGCAAATAAATGCAAGGTCCGCTCAGGTCATTATACTTTCAACGCCTCTTATATGGTTGTTTTTACCATTGTATTTATAAGTGTTGAATAATAAACATAAATTATGTTGTTAATTACATAAGTTACTTTTAAGAATGGACAAAATATGGTACAACGGTGGTCACAGGTCGACGTGTCGGGGACATACCATGGTTGGGGTTGGGGGTCAAAGATTGGGACACATCGACCCAAGGGTCATTGTGTGTAATGTGCATAATACTGTTCGTAGGACTGTACTCGTAGTTATGTAAGGTCGAATAGGTTTGTTTAATTTCGAAATTAGTTAGGCTTTTTAATAACTTGACGTTATGGTGATGTTGTCTTTGATATGGCATATTTAAGTTTCTTAAGTTCATATTTGTATTGTTTTGATTTTGTTATCTTGAATAAATAAAGTTAAGATACACAATACTGACAAATCATTATGTATGAATTGGAATCTGAAAAGGATGAAAGAATAAAATTTTGACAATCTACTAAAGACTGGAGATATTATAAATAAAATCAAACAGAGTTATATATCCCAAAATTTTTTTTAGTTAAACTTTTCTATAATAAAATATAGTATTATGCCTATTTTGTATTTTATCGTTTCCTATAAATGTAATGTTATTTGTAACTTTTTATTGTGTCGTTCTTAAATAGTCTAACTTTTAACTAGGGACTTTTCGTAAAACTTCGATTCTTGGAAACTTCGTCATCTTGGCACACAGCCAAACATAGCCTTATATTTAAAGTTCATCAACATTGTATAGAATACCCGACGGTGTCTGACATTTAAGCTTGCATCTTTCAGGAAGTATCGCTGATGTATAAGAGCGATTGCATAATTAGGATATGCACTTACGTCACCGGATTGGACCGGTATTGGCGCGGTTTCCATTTTGATCGTTTTATTTGCTGATATTAGAATTTATTGATAGTATAGAATTAGGATATTCTGCAATATTTGATGTTATTAATGACTGCATTTGTTGTATTATTGTGTATTTAACATGCGGAAGACTGTTTTATGATTGTTTGAATTAAGAAGTTTTTGTGGTCTTCATTCATTTATATGATTTATGACGACATATTATGTGGTGTATTGGTTATTAAGGCAGTTATTACGCCAAGGGTTCGATCCTTGGGCAATACAAAAATTGTTGTGCATGAATACGAGTATGTTTGTTTACTAACGTAAGACTGTTTTAAGCGTAGGCGGTAAGCCCCCTGGAATATTTTATAAACGTATCAATCAAATCTGTATCAGGAGTTCTTCAGTACTTTCTTTTTTCTCTCTTCAACTTTTCAAGAATTTTTTTTTACTAATGACTCTTAGGTTTCGGGTTCGTTTTTCGATTAGATTAACATTTATGTGCATTAACTGTCTGTCTGTACACACCTACTAATGGGAAGTCAATGCAACAAATAGCAAATATTTTTATAAAATAAGTACATTTGTTATTTTATAAAATGAAAGCCGCTTCATCACGATGTTGTATGTCGCTTCAAGATAATACAATTGCGCTAACCTGCCAGGACTTTACAGCATAAAGCCTGAAATAGTAATTTTCGACCTTTAAACTCATCGGTTTATTGAATTTCAGAGGTCACCAGTTGAAGGTTCGTTGCGAAACTGTCTTGTCGATCGTTCGCTAATTACATTAAAATATTTGTATTGTTTACCAAACGTTTCACTCACCGAATGCGCCTTGACTCCATTTTCTTTTTTGCCGCCATTTGATATGCTTCTTATGTCAAATTTAATAAAAGCACAGATAATAAATGGTATGGTTATGAAAGTACTTTGAAGTATGCAAGGAGGTTTAGTTAAGGCCATCAACATCATCAGCCTTACCGTATTTGAATATTAATATCTCACTTTACGCGATCAGGAATCAAATTCTTCCTTCACCCCTTTCTTATGGCTTAAAGTTAAGTCATATTGACATTAACCTTAATCAGATTCCAATCAGAACTAGTCTGCTATTTTATGCAATGTCGTAATAATTATAATATATTTTATGTATCTATTTTATGTATTAACTTAATTATATTTGCGAAACTACTATACTCATCTTTTACAGTCAGATATTATAGATTTGTAGATCAACCCCATTTAGGCCGGATATCCAAGTCCGCTAATTTCCTTCTTCAGTCTCCACTAGCCTCCTCCAGTGACTTATTATTTATTGTTATGAAAGTATTAAGGGGAAATTTTTGCCAAATATGTTTCAAACTATTCTTGATTTTTTGCGTCCAACGTTTCTCTAAAATCAGACAGTACGTGACTGACTTACCCCAAGGTTGGTTATCTAGATTTTGAGAGTTTATTTATTTATTTGGTTCACCAATGTTTGTGTACAGTATAACTTAAAATAAAATAATAAATTTATTTTTCAACAATAAGCCGGTCATATTACAGCTAAGATGAGGTCTCCACTATAACGCATATTGTCTCGTCCAGTAGATTCGTCGACACATTGTCAGTAGCCATCGATTTTATGACACACATGACTTAAACTAGGTGAGCCAGCAAGCGATGATGGTTATATTTAATTGCTAATAATTTTCCTATTATTAATTTGTAATAAGTAACTATTCTTATTTTTCACAAACTCTGTATCTGTCATGAGCAAGCTTATCACTTATCATTAGGTGAGGGAACTGATCGTCCTGTACACTTTATATAATAAAATGGTGATTATCTTATGACGATAAATCAGAGGCCTACCCTTTCTGTTCTATCTTTGACTGAAAAAAATATGAAGTATAAATAAAATAAATATCCACTGACGCCATGTAGCCCATATTAAGCGAAAGCTTGTAGTTATGGTACGAAATAACTAAAAATATACTTATGTACATTTTTATTGCAAATATATACATATTTTACATAATAAACATCCAGACCAATACAAACAGACATGTTCATGTTCAAACACAAATGTTTGTTCTGCCCGGGGATTGAATCCAGAACCCTTGGTGTAGTAGCCAGCGTCTCAATCGTTACACCAAATGGGTCGCCTGGTTATTATTTTGTACCCTATGCATCTACGTGATTTTTTTATTTAGGGTACAAAATGATAACCGTAGAATTTCTTAGTAATGGTAACCATTCAAGCGCTTTAAACATCCCCTAAATGCTATCTTATCTGTATAGAGCCACATTATTCTAACCACAGATTTCCCAATACAGGAGATGGGGCAAGCCGCGTTTAAAGTGCGACAAATGTAAGCTCAACGAGCATACACTGGCTGCCAGTTTACGCTCTGTGAGACGAGTCAAGACGCACGAATATTAAAAGAAACTACCGTTTTTTCCAAAATGCCATCGTATGCAATTGTAACATGCCATCATCGCAATGAATTAGTAAATTTACCAAGAAATATAATAACTTTTTACAGGTAAGAACCGAAAAGAAATTGCGACACTGGGACTGCCTATAAACTTGGCGGCTTGTCCAGTTTAATTGTATATTCGGATGTCTGTGATTCTAAGCGAACGTAATCAAGCAAGTCGTTCATCCAAGTGTGGGTCGTTATATATACTCAATTTATTATAAGTTGCATAAATACAAGAGACGTGAATGTCGGTTCTGTATCAATTTAGTTGCAGTGCGAATTCGTCTGACCGAGTTACATCAGAGGGGGTCAACGCACCAGCCATCTATTTGTGCGCGGTACAGCCTCAAACGTTTACAGGTTTGATTTTGGAATCGTACGACTTTGTAACGTTTCTATATTGGTGCAATAATTAGTACGAATGCATCTAATTATATACAACATTATTTAGTATTTTCTATAGCCACTAAGGCAACTAAACATTTTGTAATCTTATCCTGATTGAGTCTTCATGGTGCACTTCCTCCGAGTGGTGTACTCATTATACAGAATTTTAGAACTGTATTGATTTTAAACTTTTCAAAGTTACATAACGCATTTAATAAAAGCAACGATAAGGATTTTGTCATCATTTCAAAAGTAATCATTGGTGTAATTTTTATGAATAATTAATTTATCATTCGTATCTAAATAATTTGGAAATCGGCATTTTTTAGAAAGAAACGATGCATAATGAATATATTTATTTTCTGTGTTTGATTTGAACATGTTATTCTATATGATTGTCTAAGCTGATCACGAAATGTGATTTCGTCAAATGATATTTTATTATTATATCGTTACGTGCTGCAATATGGTATAACAGTTATACATTTAATTTTGAGGTGCCCAATATGATCCATGATCATGCATAAAAATCATCGATACTTCATTAATATACTCATAGTATACAAAATACACAATATTTCTCGATCGAATCCTTAATTAAACCCGTAAAGAGCGCCCAATGCACCTTTCACGTAACGTGGCAGATTTTAATATTTTGTAGATCTCATAATTCCAACCAACCATGTTATAAAAATCAGCCATTCTTTTGTGGAACGTCCAAAGGTGTTGGTTCACTATATTACACAAGCTTCCCTCTTTCTAATTTTTAAAGTTAAAACGTCATTGGCATTAATAAAACGTTACATTTTCAATAAGTTCATACATAACTTCTGACGTGGTCAATTCAAACATATAAATAATTAAGAGAATAATTACCTAATAAACGTATCTTCTTCTTCAACCTATTGCAGTCCACTGTTGGACATAGGTCTTACCCTTTTTGCACCACCTTTTTATCCTGGTCATTCACTTTTCTCATCCACCAGCGACCTTACGCAAGTGGTCAGTCCATTGGGCCGGAGGGCCTTAACTTATAACTTAATTAATTCATCAAAACTTCTAATTCATTAAAACTTATTAACATGATGTTAATAAGAGATTACACAGAGTACAATTTAGTGCTATTCAAGAGTGAGTTTTTGTGGGTAATTAGTTATTGAGATGAGCGTCGGTGGCTCATTGGTGTGGACTGTTGCCTTACGATCTGGAGGATCAGGTACAATTCCACCACGTACCAATGTGTTTCCGAATTTCCATAATTATATGTACACGTACAGGAAAACATCGTAAGGAATCCTACGCACCCCTGCGAAGAGATTCAAAGGTTGTGCGTGAAGTTGGCCAATCCGTACTGGGCCTGCGTTGACGGCTAAGGATAGCATATATACCCGGGTACGGGTAGGCTCGTGCCCTCGGTGGGAACGTTTAATGAGCTGCTGCTGATGATGATTAATCAACCACTTATTTAAATATTCCTCGAATTGAATGTATGTATGGCGGTAAAAGTTTCATAACACATTATAAAACCTAATTATGATAATAGATCCAACCAAATAGGAAGTGCCTTCATCACCTACTACATATGCAATTCGACCTTTGTACCTCTTTAAGTTTCCGCTTAATACCACTTACTTCGATTCACTGGCACTTAAACCTTCTGACACGGAATTCACTGCCGTAATTATTTGTGCGTTTCCCAAATAGTATTTTTATATAACGTCATATATTAAGACCCATAATTTTATTTGAACGTGCAGGCCCCTAAATAGGGGCTTTAGTATTTTGTGATTTAAGATGATTCCATTGTGAGTTACATACTATAGTACTGTTGATAATTTGTGATGAAGTGATGTTTAATCTCTCTGGAACGGTGTTGTCGGGAGAAATACGGAAGCTTTAATGTATACGGTCTCCAATAGGATCTAAAAAAATTAAAGGTATAGGTATAATGAGGGGATAATGACGATGATGATATTGATGATAGATATAATGTTTTAAATTATTTAATAGTACTTATGTGAGTTAGCGTAGCTCTAATTATAGCGTAAGTTTGGAAGGTCAAGCATATTATTTTCATGTGTGATCTATTAAAATAGATTATGTACAGTCAATTTTTTATTGTATAAAAAATACCTTGCCGTGCAATATACAATTAGCAGTATATATCGTGACTGACAATAAAATACCAGTTTGAGACATTTCTACATTTTAGAACTGACAATTAAAACTAGTTCCTTGGATATCAAGTCTGCCACGGATACCTACCTAGACGAATCAGTATTAACTGAGTCATCTACATAGGTATAAACTGCAGTACCAGATCTCGTACCATGAACGAGTGCCTTGCTTACCGTTTTCGGAAAGAAAACACTGTATACCTAATGGAAATATTACGAATAAGATATCTAACTCGGTCATGTAAGAAAGTATTGACGGTTAATATAAATGCAAGCTATCAACAGATATTGGATTCCTTCTAAACTGCAACTGTCATTGTTTAATCTCTTACCATCGAGTGATCGGACAGCTCGTTCCGTTCACTTCATATCATTAAATAAATACAGTTCATTGTCTTGTGCATAAGAAATGACATGCATCTGATATAGTTATGCATATTATGCAATCGGGTTTCGATGCCGGAACCTCTAACTGGATCCTTATTACAAAATGCATAGCTTTCATTTTAATGTATCCATAAATAGATGACCAAGTGGACTTATATGTAATAGTTCAGTTATCTAAGAATAATTTAACAATTAAATTACAAAAAGGTGAGATAAAGTGAAATCTTGATTTCGTGTGAATTGTTACGTTGGTGTATATTTATTTATTTAATGTCATGTAATAGTTATCTAAAAGTAAAATATTTTTATATTTAGTTATATAAGGTCTTCATTACACTGATACAAGGAAATTAACTAAATTACCGTATAACAACACATAAAACCTAGCAGAAAATAAAATTCTCAAATTATTAATTGTCAAAGAATTGCTCGCTTACTGCTTTATTTGCCGGCATCACACTCGTGTTCAATAAACCTTATTTCACAAATTTAACGACTTCATATTTTTTTACGAAATCGCATATTTATATTAATAGATTAACAAATATTCTTTTAAATTTTTAACACTTTTGCTTTAACTCGATAACGCCTCCTGCTGGAGAAAAGCCTACCCGAATTCATTTCCAATCAGGGTCTGCGGACCTTTGTTGGAAACTTACTAGATAACATTCAACGGTGTTTGATAGTTTTACTATCGAAAGATGAACGCAAAAATCATATATACGATTGATAGGCCTATCGATATATCTGCACCAATATATGCCAGCGGGACGACTAAGGCCTTTATAACAGTACATACAACCTAGCAGAAAATAAAATTCTCAAATTATAAATTGTCAAAGAATTTCTATTTCACCCTATACTGGTAGGATTGTGCCCCTCGTTGAGGATATGTAGTGAGCTGATAATAATGATGGGGAGGGTTTGATAATAGAACCCATTGTGTTAATAGAATATCTAAACACTTTACCATTCAATAATGGACGTGAAGCAAAAGTAAAAGGAATGTGTCAGAGGTAAAGATTGACATATTTCATTGAAAATAAAGATAATGAGCTATAAAGAAAAACGTCTAAAATAAACAATCAACAAATTATTTTAGTGCTGAGGATTTTTAAGCGTAATTACTCATGAATAAAATATTTTACAATAAAATTTAAAAAACGGTGAGATAACGCAGAATTACCGCGTTAAATTTGTTACGGCGTTCAATTTTATAAATATTGATAGAACTTTTTACGCAAAGCGATTTTTATTACTTATGATGTCATTTATATGCAAAGAAGTAATACGCAAATTACCAAATGCATTCGGCGTTTAGTAATTTCACTTTAAAAATGACAATATTAAGTTGACAGGAACTGCTATTTTATTGTTCGCTTTTATATACCTACACAAAAACTTAAACTTACGTTAAAATTAACTTGGAAGAGCGAGGCTTTCTCATCACAAGTATCTTTTGATTACTTTCTGGGAAGCCCCGGCGACTGAATTGTGTGTGATTTACTGAAATAAATGCCATTTTTTTATGTTTATCAGTTATTCCGTACCCATAGTACCAGTGCCTTGATGACTCTGTGTGATATTTAAAAAATATTTTACAATATTAATAAAGTTTTGGTTTTTTATATTTTGATTGAGTACATTTTGTAACTTGTACTTCAAATTGTAATTCAACAAACTATATTAGTGCTGTTGATTATCCGAATAAAATAAAATAAAAGAATAAATAAAATGTAAAGTATAAGAGCTATTTAATTGAGACTTTGTAGGTTTAACTCTTTGACCGCCAGTGACGTGTTAAAGCGTCATAAACAATAGATTTTCTATTGCGTCTGGATTTTTGGCGTTCAATGGGTTTATTAGTTTATTATCGACATCATATCCTCAGAATATGACCTATTGGGCACTGCCATGCTCTCAAATCTAATAGCAGAAGTTCAAAAAAAGGCTGCCGGCAGCTGTATTAAAATTCTACTACAAACAGTTGTTTGGGCAAGCTGTTGATCGATCTGCTTCAACCTTGTTATATACTGCTCCAGTTTCAATGTCGATTGTAATCTTTAATCTAGTGTGATAAATACTGTAATTTTTATCAAATTTAACATATTTTTCATGGCAATTACAGATAAAAAAGTCAAAGGGTAAAAGATGTTTTATATGAACTAGTTTATCAAATATTTTTGTTATAGAAAAAATAAGTCTTGACATAATTGATTTTATATCACCCGGTTATAATTAACTTATACATAAATGAACTAATTCAAACACTGAGTAGTGAGAGTGTAGGATGTTACATAGAAGGCATTTGATGATAACTTGTGTTATGCTGATGACATGTTCTGCTGGCTCCGTCAGTAAACGCGATCCGTAGGTTGTTGAAATTGCGAAAAATATGCATTGGCGCATGGTCTTGTCTATAATAAAAAAAGAGCGAGTATTGTTTCCAGACAAAGTAAAACTATCTGAAAACCTACCACCTATCAACCTGTGCGGGAAACCTTCTGAGCAGAACAAGAAAGTTCAAGTACCTAAGGGCATGTCGTTTCTGAAAACTTGTGTGATGACAAAGATTTAGAGAGGGAACGCAGGGCACTAGCAGTAAGGGGGTAATATGTTGGCACGCAGGTTTGCTCGCTGCTCACAGACGCAAAGGTAACACTGTTTAAGCATATTGTCAGTCGTTTTATTCGAGTAGCTTGTGGACCAACTATACTAAAAAGACATACAATGCCCTGCGTGTTCAATATATAATATTTTCAGGATGCTGTGGGTTGCCTCGTTTTGTAGTGCTCTACAATGTTTGCGCAAGCACGCACAGATGATTTTTACGCCATTATGCGCAAAAAGCGGCATCGCTACTTACCAAGTGCGTGGCAGTCCAATAGCTTGTTGAGAGTGATAGGGAGAGGTTTGACTCATGCTTTATGCGACACTGGGTGGGTTGTTAAATGAGTGTAATTTATTACCCAGAAATGTAATTAGTATTAAGTGATATTAATATACATAAAAAAAAATTGTTACTAACATATTTTAAGAAAAAAAAAAAAAAAAAAAAAAAATTGTTACTAATTCCTGTGACCATAATTATGCTGTCTGAAAAATAAATATTATTATTTATTATTATTATTA
>PQWD01012891.1:0-67441 GCA_019425675.1 Leucinodes orbonalis | reverse complement strand
GATTGGAGGTCTTCCACAGTTCGATTCTGCCGTCATTTTCTGCCACGTACAACAAAACTGTGGAATGCACTTCCTCTGGAAACATTTCCGGAGCGATACGACCTGGCGTCCTTCAAAAAAGAGCGTACACACTTTTTAAAGGGCCGGCAACGCATTTCTGGGACCTGATGTCTTGCAAATGTTCATGGGCGGCGTTGTCACTTACCATCAGGTGAACCGTATGCTCGTTTGCCTCCTGTTCCATAAAAAAAAAAAAAAAAAAAAAAATACATATTTTTTTGAGATGATGGCTATGCGTGTTTTCCACGATTCCGCCAATGTCACGTGATGTAGCTGTTACACGGCAGTCGCTAATACATAAAATTTGTAACTGAAATGACAGGTGCTGTCATTTTGACAAATAATATTCTGATAAATTAGTTTTTTGGTTGCTCACTAGTGTGCCAGGACAAATGCTGAGGGAAGTCCTATTTGGCACTTATTTTTATTAGTTTTATATTTCTTACTGTAGAATGTGTTAAATAAACAATTCTTTTTTTCTTTCATTGATATTTTTTGTATACTGGCCGACTACACGCACTACCTTTGAATCTCTCCTCCTGAAACTTACCGTGCTATTTTCGTAAAGCGTTTAGGCGAGATGCGGTCCCACAAATCGACGCCATACATCAAGCACGGTAATGGCAGTCGACATATGCTCAGAGAATATAATGGGCTCGTTACGACTATATTGTGTCTACGAGAGCATATCTTTGTTGAGGATTCTTGTATAGTGACTACTAGGGCGTATATTTGTTAAAATATTCTTTTTTAGAATTTTTCAGGGAATATCTTTATCACTATTTTAATATCTAGGTATATTTTTTAAATGTTTATGTTTTTAATGTTATAAGTGTACAGGAAGGTCAGGACGCTCACCTGATGGTAAGTGACACGCCTAACCATGACAGAGCGGCATTAAAGGAGACCAACAACTGATAGACAGTTATTATCCTCCATCAATGCCGCACTCCGCCCGTCACCCGAGACAACAGATGTTGTTAGGTCTCTTATATAGAGTGTACTAGGAGATATGATTAATAAAATATTCTTGTCTACTAGACTCTAGTCTACTAGGGCATTCCATTGTTAAAATATTCTTATATAGAGGCTTCTACGGCATATCTTTGTAAAACTAATCTTATATAGTCTACGAAGGCATATATTTGTTAAAATATGAGCCAACTAGGGTAAATTTTGTTAAAAAATTCTTATTTAGAGTCGTTTAGGGAATTTCCTTGTTAAACTATTCGTATATAGAGTCTACTAGGGCATATATTTGTTAAAATATTTAGAATGGGGATACACTACAGAATACAAGGACAAGTCAACTTGCGGTATTGCAATAACATATAAAAAGTTATGACGATTTTGAAAGTGATGACATGTACCGGGGAAAAGAAGCGTAAGATAAACCCCCCTCCCAAATCGTGTAGGTCCATGCGCCAAACACCCATATGAATGCAATGCAATGTCTACTAGAAACCGCTTACTCAACTTTCAACCGAACTCATCTATCACAAGCCAGTAGATTGAGTAAGTCATCCCGAAGGATCGCAGGATGTGCCCATTGCCATGGGCATTTGTCGCTTTATGTCCTTTACTATATCATTACTCTATTGTTGTTCACTCTCGCTCTAGCACGTGTTGTTTGTAAAGCGCACGAGCGAGACAGAAGAAAAGGGTTGTCCGACATATTAAACGGACTCTTGCGGTCGGTGTCGCAGTTTGTAATACTGTTTAAGATGCTCTCAGAAGTGACATCGTTTTCTGTGTTAAATATAGGATGGACGGATAATTTCGTCATAAGCTAAATTCAAAACTGAATTTCAATTTATCTTCTTTCAAATAAATATCTAACAGATAATTTTGCATCATCAATCAGTATTATATAATTTTGCTAGTCCACCACTGGTTTTTTGGTGACATCATCATAATCAGCCTATATCGGCCCACTGCATTCGTCAATAGTGTAGGGTACTACACTATTGACGAATATTTATGTGATAAAAATCCGTGGTCTTAAACTACTCAGCTATTTCAGTGTTTATGATATATTGTTACATTAAGGAATTGTTTTTAAAAAAGGCTACACTGTTGAGTTTTCTTAAGTGCTTCTTTCTCAACAGGCCAAACCACTGAAGCACTTTTTTTTCAAAACATCAAAACTCATATTTTTTGTTTAGTATTTTAATCGTTTTTTATTATATTTTTGTATATTTTTTGACGTTCATAAGTGGTTTTTGTAAGCCTAATTTAAAATAAATGTTTTTGACTTTGACTTAGCAGGAACACAGGCCTACCTGTACAGCATACCTGTGGGGAGATTAGGCCGGAATATTAGCCTATCACGCGGGGCGTACAAAGCTATTATTATCATATTTAAAAAAAACACATAATTCCTCAATATACTTTTATATAATATATTATAAATACAAGTATATTGAGGAATTATGTGTTTTATATATATATATTATCGTTACTTATCGCATATAACGTCTTCTGCGTGGGTTCCTGACAGCCTCCACCGGAACCCATTTTGAATTCATTGGTCCAACGATTGCGTATTGCGTCCTACGCAACGAATTAAACTTAAAACATCCCAAATGCCACTCTGAATCCTTTACATGAATTGATCGCTTACTGTCAAATTCAAATATTGCCTCGAGTTTTGTCATCGGAAATTCCTACAACAAAGTACCGACTGAAATCGCTCAAATCGTGATGTGGAAGTTAACACTGAACTCATTTGACACAGAAAGGTCTTTAGAGTAAAGTTTTTAACGTCCAAAGTGGATGCTTACAAATAACTGGTAAAGTTGAAACTTCAGTACTGCAAAGTACGTTTCGGAAAACACAAAGAGATTACTTGAATAAGTATTAAAATTAATCATTTGTGAGTGAACGGAACTCAGTGGAATTTGAGTGATATTGTGAATTTAGACTCCTGTCTAACACGAGGTTATTATTGAGATTGAGGGGATTATTGAGGTTTCACCGCTTAATATCATTAATGTTTTCCAAGATACTTCGCTTACAGAAGTCTACACAAAATAAATACAAAGAATCTACTTTGGTTTTATGGTGCCATAAAATTGGCTATAAAAAGACAAACCAAATACCTAATCCTAAAGAACCTAATATTTGATCATTAGTAAAACACTGTGTAGTTGTGTAAATAAAATAAATATACGATGTAATATAAAAGTGTTTATACAAACGACCTCAGCTTTTTATATATTATGAAGCTAATTTCATTTAATCGTAAAACTCATTATGTTCTAGACTGATTAAGGGGCAAAAGCACCCGACAAACATTTTTTTCTAATATTTTTCTCGAGGTAAATCAAGGACACTGTAAGTGTACTCTAAAAATAAATATCCACGGTTTATACTTTTCTTACAAGACAATCATACCGATGACGTTTTACTATAAGCCTTAACCGTAAACAATCCGTCCATATTAACTTTTCCCTTATGCTATTCCGTTAAAACGTTCAAATTGTTTCGCGAACAATTTTGAATACTTCATCACTCACGATGAACGTCAAATTTCGGCACGCACAGGAATCTGTTATCAAAAATTCTCATAACATGCCCTTTGATTTATTACCCTGACAACAAAAAAGGCTGCGGCTTAAAGAGAGCGGTGAGATGAGAAATCTTGAGGTGTATTATAGCAACTGACGT
Organism: Leucinodes orbonalis; assembly: GCA_019425675.1. NCBI lineage: Eukaryota > Metazoa > Arthropoda > Insecta > Lepidoptera > Crambidae > Leucinodes > Leucinodes orbonalis. The sequence continues at coordinate 63,712 of PQWD01012891.1, read as the reverse complement.
AAGAAGACGATTGTAAAATATTAAGATTAAAAAGTTGTGTCAAGTGGGAACCAAGTTAATCTTTAATATATTAATTGGAAATATTTCATATCGGCGCCGACATTTATTTGGCTTCCGACACGTGTGAACAGCTCCATATAACATTCAATGCCACTGACACCCAAGAAGTGGGAAACAGCTGTTGCGAATAAGTCCACGTTAAAGTCATTAAAGGTGGCATTCGTTCAGCAGTGGACATATTAGGTTGCAATGATGATGATAAATATAATTCATACGAGTTCATGATATTATTACTTTAAAAAAAATAACTGCCTGACAAATTGGATATGCTGAGAAGATTCCTGTCCATTAGCGTCTTGGAGTGAGACAAGAGGATGTCATATCCCGAAACTGATCATAAGCGCAATGGAGGATGTCATCCAACGTGGTTTAGGTATATGTAACGACCACCATAAATATCGGAACCATAGATATAGCGAAGCGCGCTAATACTAAATCTGTTATCGGAACCGTTAGCTATACATTCTTTCTGATGATTGATGAAGATGATCCGTATCAAATTTATTTTCAAAGTGGGAGAACTTACTGGAAGTGACTTTCACTATGCGTGTAAGATACCCACGACCCTGGACAAGAAGCACCTAAATCCAAGGCGTTCCATTACGTGGGCAACAGTATAAAGGATTTTTGACTTATTATATATAGCATAAAGTTACCGCTCACAGTCAAGCCACAGCCGCTGAAACGGATGCTAAACGGTAAGTAGCCAACATTACCTCCAGCATTCGGAATTTCAAACGTAATTAAAAACGAGCCCGACTTATTAAAGTTAGAGTGAAACGGAATTTTTATTTGGACACGTGGGAATTGATGCGCAGACGTGCTCATGAAACGGGCTGTGAATGGAAATGGTTCGCTAAGTTATTAAGTCTTCAAGCTTTGTTCATAAAAAGGCAATTTCAGATTGCAACTTTATTGGATATCTCGCCTCTTATGTAAATGGAGTAAATGAAATCTTGAAAGATTTTTACTTGAGGTACTAACTTGAGCCGATAAATATATTACGTTGTGATTATACGAGTAAGAATTGACGGTATCCATCAAAGTATCCTAATCTACTGATGGACATGGTCTCCAATATTTTGCGCTAGACATCCTGGTCCTTCGCACTCCTAATTCAGCCCCCACCAGCACCTTTCACAAGCTATCGGGCTGTAGGGCGTCCTACAAAAGTAGTTTATTGAATCTTCACAAGAAATATCACCTTCATTCGTATCTTTAATTATGTAAGCGAATGCATCATATGTTTTTATTATTTTCAATATTTTAATGTTGGTACAAACAAAACAACATGGCCGCGCAGCCGAAGGTCACCGCTGATTGCCCCACAGCCTATTATTAAGACGTTCTGAAGATGCGTTTTACGTCTTACTATTGTCCAATGGTTTGTACACAATGTCATATGCTTGCGAAACTTCTGTTTTGTTAAGAATCTGTCTTAAGTTATTTATTTCAGACAAAATATATACGGTATTTTCTTTTAGCACCCTGAGCGAATTACTCGTTATGTTTATAAGGTTTTTTGTAAACCTTATCTGTATAATGGGAACTTTATTTCTTATGAAAAACGAGTTTAATTAAAATTAGATTCACAGTTGTATCATTAAATATTTTAAAAAACGCAACATATTCATTAAGTAATACTCATATATTTATTTTAAATGTATTTTTTATTGTAATTTTTGTATTCTTTTTGACGTTCATAAGTCCTTTTTGTGAGCCTAATCTGAATAAATGAATTTTGGCTTTGACTTTGATATAATTACACAAAAGAAGAAAAGTATAGTCAAAATTAAACTTCTGTGTATTATATAAACATTTCTTAACTTAAAACATGGACTGAACTTGATATGAAAAAAATCGTAGATAAGAAAGAAATAATTAGGAGCGGTCCCCCAACGCGACGTTTTTGTTAAGAATTATTAATAGATTCTTAGGTACTTTAACATTAAGTTTATTTTATTATTTTTTACTTTTTAAAAGGAAATTACTTAAGTTCTTGTGTCGGGGGTTTTTTAAATTTTTAATTTAATTTTTATTACTCTCGACTTGAAGGCACCCAAATTGTATACTTCGGGAAATACATAAGCTGGCAATTAATTATAAAGTTACGCAATGCGAATAAATGAGGATTCAAAGTATAAGTATGACACTTCGGTATTTCCACGATTAATGTCGCTTCACCTTCTAATTAGCCATATATCCCGACACCCATCCTTTTTAAGGTCGTCAACGCACTCGGTGCTCAATTGTATTTCCCCCCAAGTTTTCGACGATGACGATTTCATTTAACAACAGCTGAATCGCCTTTACACGTTTGCCTCATTTTGAAATTAAAAAAAATACAATTGCTGCATTTTAGATCAGTCAAGATGAAGAAATAAAATACCAAACAAGTCGAGGTCTTTTTACTATTAACCAGATAACATGACATTTGGGATTATATTGTTTTATTGTTGTATTGCAAAAAGTTTTGAAGGCGGCGTCAAAAATTTTTGAAGGCGCCAAATAAATCGGTCGAGGTGACCAGTTTGGCTCTCTTCTTGTATGCTTGATTTCTATTCATAAAGCTTCGTAACACTTAATATCATTGCCAATATTTGTATTGATTTTCGTCTGTAGTAAATAAATATCCACTGACATTCACACATCGCATCTAGTCCCAAACCAACTAAAAGCCTCTATTAAGGTTACTTAACAATGGATGATATATACAGTAACACCCAGACTAATACAAATATACTTGTTGACGCACACAGATGTTTGTACTGGCCGGGGATCGGACCTGGAACCCATGGTATAGTAGTCGACGCGACGTCTCAACCATTATACCAATGGGCCGTCGAAAAAAACAATAACAAGTCCCATAAACTAGGCCTAGTATTTACTTTATAAGCTAGTCTGTTATGGGATGTTATAACCTAGTTAAATAAAATTAAAACATTTTTACATACACTGAGTGCTTTTTGTTGAAACAATTATCGGCCTATCCAATATGATACCAGCATTTAACGAACGGCCTAGGCGTCCAATTGTTTAATTGAACCAGTTGGTTACGACATATATAAATATTACATAGCCCCTTAGATAAATAATAATTGTTTATCTAAAGCCCTAGACAAGGTCAGTAAATAAATCATATTATGATATTAACAAATAGCTTTTTTTTTCAAAGCATCAAAACTCATATTTTTAGTTTAGTATTTTAATCGTTTTTTATTATATTTTTGTATATTTTTTGACGTTCATAAGTGCTTTTTGTAAGCCTAATTTGAAATAAATGTTTTTGACTTTGACTTTGAATATTTTACTAATGATCATAAAATAAATGTATTGGCTATTTGAATAAATGCAACTAAATAAAATTTAATAAAATGGACCCATAACACTGTTTCACTTTTTATGTAACATCTTATGTACATTATGGTTTGGCAATAAATGATTGAGTATTGAGTAAATAATATTACAAATTGATTGGGACACATACAGTTTTAGAAATGTTTTATGCAAATATTGGAATGCTCTAAAATATCAATAAGATAATACATATATTATTAATTTATTACGTCTAAGTATAATGTCGTCTAAGTATCCGTAGGAGAACTAGGGTGACCGACATAGCCCAGAGGATTAGCAAGTTGAAGTGGCAGTGGGCAGGGCACATAGTGCGTAGAACCGATAGCCGATGGGGCGGAAAGGTTCTCGAGTGGCGTCCACGTAACGGAAAGCGAAGCGTAGGCCGACCCCCAACCAGATGGACGGATGATCTGGTTAAGGTGGCGGGTAGCAGATGGATGTCAACTGCAAGGGATCGGTCCGCGTGGAAATCATTAGGGGAGGCCTTCGTTCAGCAGTGGACATAATTAGGCTGTAATGATGATGATGAAGTATAATGTCAAATAGGAATAACATTTTATATGTTTATTATTTATATTACAAGTATAACCGAAATAAGTAATGTACATTCTAAATAGTTTTGGCCGCCGCGTTTCTGCCTAGCATTTAGCAGATGTCGCTTGAAATTTGTTTGAAGATAAATAGATTTTCTTTTTAATTACATAATTTGTTTACACCATAGATTTAAAATTAACGCGATGGTTTACACTCTCAATAGCAGCTTATTATTAAAACAAACAAGTATATGTTCAAAAAGGTTCAGTAGATAGGTTCTCTTCATAAAAACACCTTGAATTATTACAATTTTATTTAACTTGCAATTTTAACAGTCGCTCTTCACAACGTGTATCCGACGGTGATTTGTAAGAATTTAATGAATTCGGAAAATGGTTGTGACGTTCGGTAATTGAGTCACGACATGAATCGAAATTTTTTTTTCTGAATAACTGAAATGAATCGAAGTAATTCCTACTTCGATTTTAAATCAGTAATTCGATTAAGTTAGAGTTTTAACGTGAAAAACATATTAAATTAGTAATGATCATAACAAGTATAGTACTCAAAAAAACCTAATGATGGTTACAATGTTATTGTTACCTACCTAAGTTAACCTAGTGATGCTTGAATTGGCAAATTAAACCAACCATATTTGCTAAGTATCAGTATTTACACGAATAATGGTACGCTAATAGATTTGGGGTTTTGTAAGGCAATGCGAAATGTACGCGTGATTGAATACGGGCGAAACCAATTGCTGTAACTAGTGGTTTGCGTATAATAGACAAACTTTGTACAATAAATAATTGTTTATTAACATAATATAATTTACTACGTTTGTTTCTAGGGTTGATATGGCGCTGGGCGCATAGAATAAAATTAGTTTATTTGATATCTTAAAGATATAATTGCAAAAGCCGTAAACGAATTCGACAATTCTTGAAAACTTATTTATTTTTTGGAACATTATCATAAGCTTTGCAGTAGACTTATTTGATATATAATACTAAGAAGCTAAAAAGGATCAGTCGTTTATGTTAAAAATATAAGTACCCATCATCATCATCATCATCAGCTCATTAAACGTCCCCCACCGAGGGGCAAGAGCCTACACGTATAGGGTGATTAGGCCTTAGTCGTCCACGCGGGCCCAGTGCGGATTGGACGACTTCACACAACCTTCGAATCTCTTCGCAGGCGTGCATGAAGGTTTCCTCACGATGTTTTCCTTCACCGTAAGAGCGTCGGATAACGTACATATCTTTTTCGAAAATTCGAAAATACATTGGTACGTGTCGGGATTTGAACCTCAGCCCTCCCGGTAGGAAGGCGACAGTCCACACCACTGAGCCACCGACGCTCTATAAGTATAATACCCTCACTACTACACTAAACAAAACCAAACCGAATTTGATATTATAGTATGTATGTAGTTCTGCGATAGGCTAAAGAGAAGAACTAAACGTAAAAGTAATGTCTCCTTAAGTAATTGCTAGCTGAACTAAAGTGTTAACGATGAAAATCTGCCTTTGATAGTTCAATGATAACGAAAATCCTAAGAACGGACTATTAAGTAAAATTAAAATACAATGTTTAACTTGAAACTTAAAGAACATTGTAATAAAGGTCATACGAGCTAAACAAGGGGCCGTAAAATGCAATGTACTTTATGCATAATGCTATTTAAAATATGGCTACCTTGAATCATGAACTGTTTGAATTTTAACTGACTTGGCTATCATTTTAGTCAAGTGGTTTGTTAAAATGAAGACCCATGTGGTGTAATGTTCGAGACGTCGGCTACTACACGAAGCGTTCCGGGTTTGATCTCCGGGCCGCACAAACATTTGTGTGCATGATTATGTCTGCTTGTATCAGTCTGGGTAATTTATATATATAATAATTACTGACCGAAGATCTGGCAGCTACCTTGGTCAAAGAATTAGTTTAGCGATTCAAAGGGGTAACGCTGCAAGTGTCTTCGGAACTTTACCAAAGGGGGGTTCTTTTAATTATTTTATTTAGTTATTATATATTTTTTATTTTAGTTATAATATTTAATTTTTAAGGTTTTTAGTTGTTAGTAATAAATCTTGTCCTACATTTAATTAAATAAAAATATAATTACTTACATATGTATTTACAAAAAAAGGTATATAAGTATGATTATCCATTGTTAAGTACCCAAGTACAGGCTAAATGCTTAGTTTGGGACTAAATGGCGCTGTGTGCATGTCAGTAGTTATTTATTTTAAAAAAGTGTATGTTTCTTTCTTTCTTTCTATGCTGTGCGAAAAAATCGTTGCCTCACAAGGGAATTTTGTACACTGATGATAATGATAATATTAATTTCACTGTTATTACTGTTGAGGTACCGCTTTTCCAGCGTCTTACAATTTTAAGCAGCATGTGGTACAAAGTGTTAACGACTGTTAGGTCTATCTTACGGCCAAATTTCGTAACTCGGGCATAATCTACCGCATAATTTACATGATTTCACACTGATTATGTTGACTTATGGTTGGTTGTGATTGTTCTCGAGATTTTATTTTTAATAATAAAATGTGAATTCCCTAATCCTCTTGATTACGGCCAATCAGTTGTTAATGCTAAAATAAACCTATCTTGGACTACGAGTAATTCTAAGTAGCGGCCTTATTCAAAATGTATTCAACCCTTTGAACGCAAGATTTTTAAAATTAGGTTTTCGTTTTTCATCGCTCTTAGTGGCCTGCATTCAGTGTATGTATTCTGTAGTTTATGTATTACCTCTCTCTTCAACCTATCACAGTCCACTGCTGGAAATAAGTATCCCCTATTCTGAGCCAATTATCCCGGTCTTCCGCTTTTCTGATCCACCTTTTACCAGCGATTTTACGCAAGTCGATCGGACCGGCGCTTTTTCGATGCAGCCACCTTCCGCAAAAATGCCATCAGCAACTCATTATAACGTCCCCATCGAGGCGTACGAGCTTACCATTATAGGGTGCATAGGCCTTAGTAGCCCACTTGGGCCAGGTGTGGGTTGGCCGACTTCATGTACAACCTTGGAATTTCATCGTAGGTGTGCACAGGTTTCCATACGATGTTTTCCTTCACCGTAAGAGCGTCGGATAAACTTGAAAATTGCACCTTCCCTCCAGATCAGAAGGCAATAATCCATACCAAAGAGCCACCAATGCTCTTGTCAAGTAAGTCTTCAAGTCGTCGTTCAATAAGGCCGGGTTTTATACAGCATCAGATTAAGAAGATGATGACACATAGCATAAAAATACGCGAACCAACGGCAACCCTACGGATAATTTGCATTCGAATCAACCACAAGGCAAGAAGCGCGGCTCCACTTTATCTGCTGGTAGTTCCAACCGCAGTCGGAACTTTAAATCGGCCAACCTCGTAACAAATGCGGCGTCAAGGTGAGACAACCCTCATTATGTATTCTAACGCCAATTTGCCTCACTTTAGAGGGGAGGCTGGGCCAAGATTGACTTACGGCTTTTAGAAAATTCACACCGTATTCGTTTATGAGGGGTTCCTTTATTTGCATATTTATGATTTAGGAAGGTCATTGATTAAAATTTTAAAATAAATTTTAGTGGCATAAGGTTTTGTTACAAGAACGCAGATCCGGGGTTTGTTTCTTTTACGATTTATTAGGTTTCTTGAACTGTTAGAATTTATTTATGGCAACAATCATTTTATAAAATTTTTACTGTAATTTTAAATTTTATTAAATTGTAAAAGTAATATTTTTTGCAAATACTTACGTATACATTGAAATCCAAGCTAATACTTGTAGTAGCCAAAATACGCAGTCATGTTATTTTTCTTACTCACACACGTTCACGCATATAAACCCAAAAATTTTGTGTAGTAGCTAATTTATAAATTTGTACCTCAAATGTATTGTCTTCGGTTTTATAAGTCTCTCACTCTTCAACCTATCACAGTCCACTGTTGGACATAGTCTCCCCATTTGCGCCAGATATCTCGGTCTTCCACTATTCTCATCCAGCCTCCACTAGCGGCCTTTCGCAAGTCGTCGATCCGTAGGGTGGGGACGTAGAAATATGTAAATATTTCATAACACTAGTCTATACTACGTTTATAGCACAGGGTTGACTGCCCTTAGCACTCAAGCGCTGACTCGTCCCTTCATGGTTTTTGCCAATATATGAAAATTCAGTCTATTTGCATATGTTACGAGTTGCGTTGGGAAATTACGGGCGGGACCATCAAAGTTTAGCACCTATATTTTGTAAGGGTTTCCCACGAAATACCTCATCTATTTCTTTTTGGCCACTATAAGAAAACCTCAATAATACATAAATGCATGCCTTACCAGCTACTTCGATGGGTGAATTCACTGATACGTTGAATAATTTTAAATATAATGTAAAATTTGCATTTGAGGTTGACGACGCATCTGGTGTAATGGTTGAGACATCGGCTATTACATCAGGGGTTTCGGGTTAGATCCCGGGCACTTGTGTGCATGAACATGTCTGTTTGTATTAGTCTAGATGTTTTTCATAATATGTATGTGTTTACAAAAAACAATTGAAGAATGTTTATCCATTGTATAGTATCCATATTACAGGCTAATGCTTAATTTTGGGCTTAGTGGCGCTGTGTGAATGTCAGTGGATATTTATTTGACATTGGGCCTGCTTGGTGGGTTATAGCCCAATCTCCCCATAGCTATGCTGTGAGGGAAGGCCTGCACTCTGTAGTGGGACTTTGGATTTTAAACAATATCATCGTATTCTACTTTAGCTTTTCGAAAAAAAATATAATTGCTTTTTAAGTAGCACATTTATTTCAATTTTTTTTATATCTTCGCGTAATGTAGACGTTTGACAATAAAGCTAATAAACTACGGCTAACTTGTATGCCGGTACTTACGATATATGGTATTGTGACCTGTTTCTCCTTTACATAAGCTGAGTACCTAGTCAAATGACGTCATGGTGTTAAGATTCAGTCACTTAGCGACAACTATATTTACTGTTTTGTAAAGCGTAGTCCCAAAGAATGTATCAACCTACCTCAAAGAGGTATGTACAAGCTTCACCAATAGCTCATGTACGAGTACCATCACCTCAAATAATGTCACTTTTTGTAATTGGTGGTAGACTCGATAATGAGTCAGCTAGGTAGGTGCCACCGCAGAGCCAAATTCGTCCCGTGTAATAAGAGTGCTATGCACTTTTGTGTTTTGGGATGAGTGCACTGTAGCTAGTGAAGTTACTGTGACGGGGCAGTTATTGAAGGAGAATAATAACTATTAATCACTTGTAGGTTTACTTCAATGCCACTCTCTCATAGTCAGGCACTTACCATTAGGTGAGCGTCCTGACAGTCCTGTTCACTTCGTAACATAAAAAACTTCGTGGTATTTCTAGAGTAAATACTATGTTCTGCACTTAAGTATAAGATAGCCGAGCCGTTGGCTCTATGATTCCTCTTCACCAGGGTAAAGATTACAAATACGCACATTAATTGAGGCATTATTCGCTCCTATTCCAGACCTCGTTTGAATGGTATGCCAAAAAATCTCATAATACCTATATGGGATCTTGTAAGTATAATTGGTTGGTAATATTGGGGATCTTGGAAGTATAACTCAGAACGCGAAAACGTGAAGTTACTATCCACCGATGCAATATTCTATTTTCGCGGAGAAAGTTCGCGAAGTTTTTGCCGAGAGAAACAAATGACCGTCGTGTGGTAAGAGCACTCGCGAAAACACAAGTACGAGGAGAAATTACGCAAAAAGTCATCCACTTTTTTGGCGGCTGAGGCTTTTCTAACAAAAAGCGAACGATTGCGCCGCAACACTTTTCAAATCATAGTAAGTGAACTCTATGAGATTAGAGCCCGAGACTGATAAATGTTGAAGAAAGTTTCACCACGAATTTCGCAGTTTCTAGACACAATGAAAAACTATTATAAATGAAGTCGTTGGCTTAAGGGTCTAGGTTTCTATTAAATTGAGAGATTATTGTAAATATTGAACTAGGTACCTTATGATAAAAATCTATACATTTGTGGTACAAAAGTCTTTATGTAACAACGATTTACTTAAACTCAGGTCCTCCATTTTTATCGTATAGCTTCCACCAGTGAACGTTTTCAAGTCAAAAAGCAGGAGCCTCTTTTCAATTTAGGTCATTTTTAATGTCAAATGACACTTATAAGGACCTACTTCGGACTGTAGTTATTTGCTAAGACGAATCAATCCACTAAGAAAGTCAATAGTTACTCGTTTATGACTTTGGTTCATATACTGCCTCCAACTTTGTGACATATATTATGTACGTCATCACTGCACACTAAACTAGCTGTATCGATGACTTTAGTTCTTTCAAGAATAACATAACACGAGTTCAATGACTTGAACTCTGAGAGAGATCCCAAACAGAGCTCCTGGAGTGACTTTAGTATTGTAAACCAACCCCACAGCTATTTTAAGTTCATTTGAGTGGAAATAAGGATATTTCCACTGACATTTACACAGCATCATCTAACCCCAAATTAAGCATTAGCTGTGAATGGATACTAAACAACTGATTAACGTACACATACATTTATTTATACATACATTTTTACGTTTATTCGTAAGTCGTATTTTACGTGATATACATTTATTTTTGTAAATAAATATTATACATAGAAAACACCCAGGCCAACACCAATACAAACAGACATGTTTATGCACATACATGTTTGTACTGATCGGGGATTGAACCCGGATCCTTTTGTGTTTCAGCCGACGTCTCCACCATAACACGAAATGAGTCGTCGAAATTACACATTAAATTATGTAAAAAGCTCATTTGCAATTAGGACTCCAGTTTTTTAAACTAGACAACTAGCCAGCGTTTAAATGGACTAAAAGAAATAGGTCGACGGTTACGTAAAAGCTAGTTTATTCGAGTCTCTGCTAGTTTAATTGAGGATGCGTTTAATCTTGACTGAGGAGCGTCATAGCTGTCTGCGGCCGTGTAAGAAGACCAAAAAGTATATAAGCCTTTGACATACAGCGCTGTCTTGACCTAAAATAAGCAACTTACTTGACTCATGGAAAGTATTATTTATGTATGACACCTATTAATTCTTATTTGTTGCCGTTTTCCTGCTACGCAGCTCAACGATATTCTGTATATATAAAGGTAGATTCGCCATCCGTGCCTCCAAAACGAACCGCCGAAGAGAGTACAGTTTGTACTCTTTTGTTTGGGTAAATGTGTTCGAAATGCGAAATATGTGTATGTGTGCTGTCACTGCATTCGGAACACTTTTTTCGATTGTTTTGTGAGCATGATGTAAAAAAGTATGGATTCGTGATATCCATACTTTTTTAAATCATTGACGCAGCTTCACTGATTTGAATTGAGTTTTATATGAATACATTTGATAGGTTGGCTTGGTTGCCAATTTTTATATCCCTTTGAAATCAGATCAGGTACAAATCGGTACGTTAAATGTCTCGATTTATCAAACAATTAAAGGATTTTTCATAAAACGAACTTTATTTACGCTACTTAACTTTTACATTACAATCAATGATGTAAAAAGTATAGATTCGTGATATCACAAAACAATCGAAAAAAGTGTTCCTTATGCAGTGACAGCACACATACACATATTTCGAATGATCGTACATTTACCTAAGCAAAGAGCTTACAACTGTATTCTCTTTGGCGCATCGTTTTGGAGGCCCGGATGGCGAATCTACCTGCATATATACAAAATATCATTGATCACAATTACTGTCAAAATCAAAATGGCACACATCAGCGTTACATCTTTTTTTTTAATTCTCCCTATCTGCAACCATAAACGATTTTTGACCTCATGTACTGATTTAAAACAAATTGAACCTGGCAGCACTAGCCCCGAGTCTCATTGATTGACGTTGAATCACTTTGGTATTCTGCAAAGCCGTAGTTTCACTTTACTCAAGTCAGCCTTCGTTTTTGTATCGAAACTTAGATCTCCGTCTTCCTAAAAGTAGGTTGGGACCACAGACATCCGAATATACAATTAGACTGGACAAGCCGCCAAGTTTATAGGCAGTCCCAGTGTCGCAATTGCTTTTCGGTTCTTACCTGTGAAAAGTTATTATATTTCTTGGTAAATTTACTGATTCATTGCGATGATGGCATGTTACAATTGCACAGGATGGCATTTTGGAAAAAACGGTAATTTCTTCTAATATTCGTGCGTCTTGGCTCGTCTCACAGAGCATAAACTGGTAGCCAGTGTATGCTCGTTGAGCTTACATTTGTCGCACTTTAAACGCGGCTTGCCCCATCTCCTGTATTGGGAAATCTGTGGTTGGGACCAAGTGGTCCTTGTCACTTATTACGTTTTAAGTAATGAAACATCATTACTTAAATCTTAATAAGTGACAAATCTTACTAATTATAACTTTAACCTGACTGTACATTATATAAGTAAGCATTCATTTAAAATATTGCACCGCAATTTTATCCGCCATTTATGGTGTGTCTTTGACGTAGGCGCATCCGATAAAAAAGGATTTCCCGAAATCTATTCCTTAAGGCGGTGAAAAACGCAAGAAAAACGTATAAGGGACCACACATTTCCTTGGTCTTACTTATTATACTATACGTTTTGCATAAACATGTCTAGAGAAAAAATGATGCAAATCGTATTACGTGATTTCGAATCACGAAGTTACAATGACAAGTTTATACGCAGCTGAGATATGGAAACTGGATGCGGGTTAATTCATATGTATAAAGTCACTCAACGGATAATGGAACGAGCTAATAATGCTCGGGTTTCTCTCAGAGATGAAATCAAAAATGATGTTATTCATCAGAAAGCATCAGAAAAATCAGAAGCCGGATCGGAAAGTTGAAGTGGCAGTGGGCTGGTCACGTATGTCACAGAACCGATGGTCGTTGGAGCAGACGAGTTCTGGAGTGGAGACCGCGTCTTGGCAATTGAAGCGTAGATTGCCTTATTAAGATTTAAGTAATGATCTTTCATTACTTAAATCTTAATAAGTGACAAATCTTACTAATTATAACTTTAACCTGACTGTACATTATATAAGTAAGCATTCATTTAAAATATTGCACCGCAATTTTATCCGCCATTTAAAAGTATCCTTCCGTATTCCAGTGGCACTAATGCGGCGAGCATGCGTGGAAGGAAACATAACAATAACAATTAAACTAGAAATCACGATTTATAACGTAACGTTACGTTTAACAGAGAGCGTTACGATTGCGTAAACTCGAAGCGCCTTACGCACTTAAAGATTGATTAATATACAATGATATTCTGTATATTTAAAGGTAGATACGCCATCGGTGCCTCAAAAACGAACCGCCGAAGAGAGTACAGTCTGTACTCTTTTGTTAATGTGTTCCAAATTAGAAATATGTGTATGTGTGATGTCACTGCATTCGGAACACTTTTTTTTATTGTTTTGTGAGCATATCGACGAATCCATACTTTTTTACATCATTGTTAATATAGCTGTATCTAACTAGCCTCTAATAAATAAAATTTAAAAATAAATAAACATATTTAATTCGGACTAATATAATAATCCCATAAGAAGAATATGAATAAATAACTTTTTTTCGAACTGACTACTGCTGTTGGCCGCAGATGGCCTTTACAGCTTCACCGGGCAATTGGCGAGCGCAAAATAAGTAACGTTTTATCGTCATTGTATTTTTAAAAAACTGTTATTGTCAAATATTGAGTGTAATATTATGTCAATAAATATTTTTTTCTTTATTCCTTTAGTCGCTACAGACGGATATATCCAATAAACGCAATTCAATTTTTATGACCTAATCTGGCATCCTTGCAGTAAAATGGTTAAAGATAATTAAGTTTTTTTACCTATATAATCCCGCCACCCGAGACAACAGATGTTAGGTCTCTAATACCCGGTAATTTCACTTTTCTTATCTTCACTAACAACCTCTCACAAGTTGTCGGACCATCGAGCTGAAGGGCAATCTACGCTTCAATTGCCAAGACGCGGTCTCCACTCCAGAACTCGTCTGCTCCAACGACCATCGGTTCTGTGACATACGTGACCAGCCCACTGCCACTTCAACTTTCCGATCCGGCTTCTGATTTTTTCTGATGCTTTCTGATGAATAACATCATTTTTGATTTCATCTCTGAGAGAAACCCGAGCATTAGCTCGTTCCATTATCCGTTGAGTGACTTTATACATATGAATTAATCCCGCAGCCAGTTTCCATATCTCAGCTGCGTATAAACTTGTCATTTTAACTTCGTAATTCGAAAATCACGTAATACGATTTGCATCATTTTTTCTCTAGACATGTTTATGCAAAACGTATAGTGTAATAAGTAAGACCAAGGAAATGTGTGGTCCCTTATACGTTTTTCCTCCGTTTTTCACCACCTTAAGGAATAGATTTCGGGAAATCCTTTTTTATCGGATGCCTACGTCAAAGACACACCCTCCAAGTTTCAGATCAACGATGAGCGGCTGTTTCTGAATCTGTCAATCTGTCACGACGAAGTATTCCAAATGTATTATTGAAATGTTTTTTTCGAGGACATTAAGTCTTTCTTGTACGCAAAATAAAAGGTTGTTTCTAGTAACTGCAATAATTTTCCCTAAACATTATTATAAAATCCTTTTTAAAGCATAATGCCTTATTTAGTGGACTATTACCAAAGATATCCATCATAGTTTCTCAATACTAGACATCTTGATAGCTCCAATAACATTGAGGGGGTCAACGGCCGCTTTGTGAAGGAGCTCGTGTCATCGGAGCTATTCGATTTTAGAATAATCGGATTATTCTTTTTTGTCAATTTTTGGCCAGTGATAATTTGGGTTTTTGACGCGGTAATAAAATGCTTGAGGAAAAAATAATTGAATTTACAAAATATTTACACAGAAGAAACGTTTGTTGTTGACATCCTTATAACAAAAAGCAGATAAGAATACCAATGCCTACGTGATTTGTTCGTCCCTTTTAAAAAAGTTATAACGATTAGAATCTCTGACCAAGAAACCAAAATAATGTGTAGATATGCATTCACTTAAAAAAACCATAACTTAGGAAAAAAATAATTAAAATATTACCACTACTACTCGTAGGTTTATATAGATGGGAAGTGTATATACCTTGAAGTAAATAAAAATTACATAAAGTTTTTAATAACGTGTCCATCATTTGTCATTCATATTTTTCTATCATTACCTAGAAATTCAGAGCATATAAACGTAATAAATATACCCACTTTACTATGGGTAATTTTTCGGTCATTTAAATACTTATTACAGCAACAATTATTTATAGACATTATCAGTTCCCAGTAAATTATCCAATAGCAAATGGGTTTGCTAAATACTCTATCAATCAATCAGGATCTCATTCATAGCCTTTAAACTCAATTATATGTACATCAAATAGTCATTAAAATACAATAAATTGATTTAGATACGGCTGCAATGTTAGAATACGCCTTGTTAAATTGCTTTACTGATTCTAGATGAGGACACAAAACGCAAAATACAATGTTTTAAAATAACGTTTATAGTAATTACTGATTATATTGTTATTTTTATTATTTTATTAGGATTTAAAATAATTGTATTAAAATTAAACAAAGAGAGTAGATACATAATACATTTGTTAAGTAGGCTTACTTGCCACGATTTATTTCAGATATTAAATAATTTTAATAACGAACTAAAAGTATAAAGAAATTACATTTCACGCTATTCCAGTACGTGTTGCGGGATCGCCAGAGCCCCCTTTGGCAGGATGCACCACTAGCAGGACCCACTCTGGAGCGACCTTAGGCTGGATGCATTTTTTTTGGGCTGGGCGCCATCTGCGCTCGCCAATAGGGTATTTGTAATTTAATAATCAAGCATAATAGCAAGTTGCTCTCTTCCCATTGGTTATTCGCGTGACATTTGGATATTTAATGTCACTACAAACATCAGTGACCAATAGAAATTATCCTAGACCTTTCACCAACGTAGCGCCATCTAGTGAGGTTTTACATTGCAAAAACCCTCATTGTCCGGTGAATTTTACCTGCGGCCAGCAGCGATGTCATTCCGAAAAAAAACTACTGGCAGGCTTGAAATTGACAGATCAATTGAGAGCTTTTTCGATCTGTCACACCGATTTATTTTCGCACATGCTCTGTGGCATAAAAATAACTAATAGTTTAAAAAAGTATGCATTCGTGATATGCTTACAAAACAATCGAAAAAAGTGTTCCTAATGCAGTTATAGCACACGTACACATATTTCGAATTTTGAACACATTTACCTAAGCATCAAAACTCATATTTTTAGTTTAGTATTTTAATCGTTATTTATTATATTTTTGTATATTTTTTGACGTTCATAAGTGCTTTTTGTAAGCCTAATTTGAAATAAATGTTTTTGACTTTGACTTTGAAATATATACAGAATATCATTGTAGAACACTATAACACGGTACTAAATAATATTAACGGATGCACTTCTGATAACTTTTATTGTAATTTAAATAACTAAGGATTGAATTATGAGCATCATAATTCATAACGATAGTTTTAAGTAAACTATTTGATGTGCAATAAATTTGATAATAAGCTTTTTCCATTGATTTTCGAACCCAGTCAATATCCCCATTTTATTTACTAATTAAATATCCACTGACATTCACACAGCGCCATCTAGTCCCAAGTTAAGCGTGAAGCCTGTATTATGGGTACTAAACAACGGATCAATATACTTCTTATATATATTTTTTTGTAAATACATAAATATTATGCATAGAAAACACCCAGACCATTACAAACAGACATGTTCATGCAGACAAATGTTTTTACTGCCCGGGATCGAACCCGAAACCCTTGGTGTTGCAGCCAACCTCTCAACCGCAACACCAAATGATAATAATTTGACGACCAATTTATTATCATCATCCTTATTATATACTTGAATATTGAATATATTTTTGTTGTTTAATTTCAGGTAAATATCAGCTGACTACGCTTCAAGTCATCGTCTTGATGGTGATGTAGGCGTAGCTAAGTTATAAATAAAACAAACGAAGTATTTTCGATAACAAGACTCAGGGTAGCGCGTTCAATCAGTAAATCAATATTAATAAGCTGCCGCGTTTGGTTGTTAATCACGCAAGTTAAGCAAATAATTAATTAAGTACTAGTTACGTGAGGCGATCAAATGATGGGTGACCATAAAAACCTATTTCTAGTATTTACATGCTTCGGCACGTAAAGCCTACTACTGGCTAAAATCTTAGCATGTTGTAATAATATTTTGATATTTATTTATATTATTCATTTGTTATATTATACTTTGAAGTTTTGTCTCTAATTTATGTATAAGTTAAATTCAAAAGTTTAAGTACAAAGAGGTTGGTATAGATACTTGGAGTGCATGAAAAAGAGAATATAAGAGCAGGTAGATTGTGTGAATGTGGAGGGATACACGAGGCGGGGACGACCCAGAAGGACTTAGCGTGGCCAAATTGGTCAAGTCCTAAAGAAGGCTTGGGTCCCAAACAAGAGGAATAAAAAAGCTCCTATGAAAAGATTGATGGATGTGAATGAAGCTAGGGAAGTATGTCAGGACCAGAGTTGCCACGAAGACGTTTGAAGTACTGAATTTGTCCAAGTACTCCCTGTAATTGCTTGGGTCCATTAAAGTTGCTAGAAATTATGAAATCAATACAAACACGACTCACAAAAAAAAACGTTTTTAACGATATCGTTATGCAATAATGATATAAATTACGTTAATAACGATGCCAAACCGACCTTCGTTTCATAAGGTCAATGTTGAATGTACAACATGAAAATGGAAACGCGTTTAAAACACAGGATATCAAAACGGTTCGTTAATCAATATAATTTGATGATTGATTGATGCACTAATTATTTATTGATAACGTACTGTATGTATGTATGTAATCAATTGTTTGGATGTTTCGTCATTGTTAGACAAATTGAATTTACTGCATTAACCATTTGAAATGAAATGATTTATTTGAAGTCTTTAATGAGGCTTGAGATACACAGTGGCGTATAAGTAGTAACGACATTTTAAATTATAATTTGCTGTCTCAATGTACTCGTAATTTAATAAGATTATCTGTGTACTAGCCACCGACGCTCTTATATTTGTGTGCAATAGTACCTATGTCATACTTGACCATTGTCGTACCACTCTGTACAATGAGTGATATTACAGACAAATCAAAGACACAGATACGCGTACTCGCGCGGACAACCACACACACACACACATAATAATAAATAATAATAATAAATAAATATCCACAGACATTCACACAGCGCCATCTAGTCCCAAGTTAAGCTGAAGCCTGTATTATGGGTACTAAAAACGGATAAATACTCATATACATTTTTTTTGTAAATACATACATATATGACATAAAATACCCAGACCATTACAAACAGACATGTTCATGCACTCAAAGTTGTACTGCCCGGGATCGAACCCGGAACCCTTGTGTTGCAGCCGACGTCTCAACCGCTACACCAAATGGGTCGTGGCCATAAAAACAACCGTGGTTCTTAAGTCCGGGATAAAAAAGTTACAATTACGCTTAGCCCAGGACCGATACCCGGAATCTAATACAAACGAATATAAGTCGCAAGGTCACCTTTGTCCACACTAATTCTAAACTAGAAAAAAATATCAATGAATTCAATACGTCAAAACTAAAATAATGGACAGTTATTAGTTATTGTGTTTGAATATTAATGCTTAGTATCGAAGGTCAATAATATGTCAAACTGCTAACTAAAAAGCGAATCACTCGGATATTGAACTTAAGATTTACATTCCATCGGCTTTACTACTGTTGAATTTGGTTCTTAAAAAAATAAAATATTAACAAACAAAATCTGACAGCTTGAAATCTCTATTTACTTATGAACACTGAAAAAAGGAAAACAGCTACCAAATAGTGCAACCTCAATAGTGCAATACCTTTTCATGGTATTGCAAGCGAGACAAACAAACTGACAACAATATTTATTTCAATAATTATAAACATATGTAGGTTTTGCGTATTCAAAGCTGCATATTCGAATAATTACGTGGTTCACGAAATTCATAATGAAGTACCTACGAATTTGAGAAAATACATTGTTATAAAATTCGCCTTAACAGTATTATTACGGTGAAGGAAAACATCGTGAGGAAACCTTCATGCACGCCTGCGAAGAGATTCGAAGGTTTGTGTGAAGTCGTCCAAATCCGCACTGGGCCCGCGTGGACGACTTAAGCCTAATCACCCCATACGGTAGGCTCGTGCCCCTCGGTGGGACGTTTAATGAGCTAATGATGATGATGATGATGATGATACATATGTACAAGCTTCCTATTTTAGGTATATTATTATAATAAGTCAAATCTCAAAAATATATTTAGGATTTTTCGAACTAGTTCTCCCTCTAAAAATATAAAACTGTTTACTCATAAAATTGTTCACGATAATCGCCTATTTTGGCACAAGGAATTTCCCTGTACAGCCTGTGTGACCGAATCGCTTTTAATTTATTTATTAACACTTGAATAATTCCGTTTAATTAACAGAGGGGTAAACGTAATTGCCTTTCCCGGGACTTTGCCCAATTTAGGGCCAAGTTTCCATTGTCGGGCCCAACGCTGACAATGCACGTTTGAAAGTTTGCAAGAGTAATTTATTTATTTTTTGCCCCAAAACAAAATTACAGGCTAGGGAATTCTCACCTTATGTTTATAAAGGGTAAAGAAACATTGTTTCGTAAAGTATTTTGTTTAGCGATAACGAATTTCTTTTACGCTTTCATGCGATGAGTTTTTATATTCTGTGAAAGAAACAAAACAAAACCATATCGTTATGAGGAGATATATTTTTTTATTTCTTAGATAAGCAAACAAATGGACAGTATCTTTTCAGTTTGTTTAATAAAGTACCTCGAACTATTGTAGAGTTGCCATTACACAAATTATGTCTAGAAAATAAAATCCTAAAATATCCTACTACAGGAGAGTCACTGTTATCTCTTAAAACAGTATTACTTGAATGATATGTCAGTATTTTTGTATCAGAAAAGTCCAAGTTATATGATTACAATACTGTTTCAGGAGAACTAGGGTGACCAACATAGCTCATAGTTGCTTATCAAGTTGAAGTGGCAGTGGGCAGGGCACATGGTGCGTAGAACCGATGGCCGATGGGGCAGAAAGGTTCTCGAGTGGCGTCCACGTAACGGAAAACGAAGTGTAGGCCGATCCCCAACCAGATGGACTGATGACCTGGTTAAGGTGGCGGGTAGCAGATGGATGTCAACTGCTAGGTATCTAATATTCGTTCAGCAGAGGACATTTTAGGCTGTAATGATGATGATGACTGGTTTAACACAATATTACAATGGGTAGATATGGCCATAACCCGCCTCGCGATTCAACGCGGATTGATGAAATTTATCGACGGCATACTTAGATAGTCGCCGGGCCTTGGACCGAAGATCCAAAGTGCCCTTTTTATTTTATTTATAGAGGAGAATCCTGCATTGGATACTGCCCATTCTGAGGGAATGAACAATTATGTTGGATTCCTACCGACGAAACTCCCCTGTATCCGTGCGCTTCGTCTAGTGACAAACTGCGGGCAAGCGAAGCTCAGAGTCGTATTCCTATTCAGAAAATCTGGTGATACCTAGGTCCTAAGTCACTTTTACTGTGCGATCTTCCTATAATGCTGGGGCCACACTAACGCCTAACGCCCATTAGTGCCCAATATTTTTTAATACGTTAAGAATAGTGGCTTCACCTAAAATGAACGCCCATTGTCGCGATAATGGATGGCATTTGCCGTGAGTGTGGCCCCAGCATAAGATTTGAGCCACGGTCCGTGGGTCCAGCGATAGACCATAGATATAGGATATACCACTAAACTACGGAGGCAGTTCCTATTACAAACTTGTTTAGTCTTTCTCCATATCTTTGATATGTGGGAAGGCATGTGCCCTGCAGTGGGCGGTTGTAGGCTGATGTTATTGTATACAGTACTGAAATCCGTATGTGAAAAGCCAAACTTATATTTTCATCGCTGTCACACGTCTCCCATGATTAAACTGATCGATGGTGAGGTGGTTTAAATGGAGTTCCCATGTATTCGAAAAGCCTATAACAACGTGATGGATACATAATCCCTTATTGAATAAATACAATTTAATGTTACGTCCATCAGTATACTGATTAAATTAATTAAATACATTTTTGAATTCGAAGTTCGAATTCAATTCTCTTTTTCATGACGTGTTTTAACTATCTTTTTTTATATCTATCATATCATATCAAGATATGACATGACTTAAACATGTTCTGGATAGATTAATGACGATTGTAGAAATTATTTTGTCATCATTTCATTGTGAAAGAATCAGCCCCGTATCATTATTTTTTAAAATATTATCTTAATTTTTTTTACAAACACAATGCAACTTAATAGTTATTTTAAATTATTATTAAAACATCATGGCGATAATTTATCATTCTATAATAGTTTCATAAAACAAACTGTCTGTGGAGTTAATACAGCTAATTACCTATTTATTTTAACATTGACATCTGTGTAAATTTAACAATATTAAAGAATATATTACGTGTGTAAAATAATGGTTTCTTTCACCTAATGGTGAACAATAATTAATATGTGCAGACGTCTGAGTAAATAACAAAAGAATATACTCTTTACAATTTAATATTCACATTGTAAATAAGACAACTTAGCGAGCCGTTTTAACCTTAACTAATTGTGGCTAGGCTGAACGTATAACTTTTCAGCCCAAGATCATAAATAAATATCCAAGCGGCTTGAACTATGAGTACCTACTTATCAAACACAAGATTCGTTATTAAAGATCAACAGTCATTACCCATTATGCAAATAAAATTATTTGATATTGATTTTTATTTGAAGAATAAACAACAATATCAAATAATTTTAAATTGATATATAAAAGTTATTGTTTAGTATGTAATTCCTATGTATTTGATTTCTCCATCCTAAGGTTGCCTGGAAGAAATTGCCATGTGCAATAAGGCCGCCCATTATAATAATAATAATAATAAAGTTTATTTCTCACCAATTACATTTAAGTTACATAAATAAATGAGAGTTAACTATTAACAAAAAGTGAGCACATTTGGTGGGCTGATACCTGAACTAAGAGTATCCTGTATCTCAGGTTATCAACCCTCCACCATAGTTTAGTCTAAATTTAAAAACAATACAACAATAACATTTTAAATATACATATAGTGAGGGTATACGTAACTTGTATCAATGCTTCGTTCGTAGTTCCTTTACTGTACTTTCTTTTACCATAATATAAGACAAATACATATCATTGTACTCTCTTTTTCTTTTCTTTTTGTTTTTTTTTGTGTATTTCAGTGTACAATAAAGAATTAAATAAATAAATAGTTATATCGTTTACACTCTTACTTAAACAATAAAATGACTAGACGCACAGTCTCACTCGAAAAGTGTCCGCGGTAACATTTTGCCCATGGCGTCAATGGGGCAAACTTTTCATTAATAATCACGTCACTCGCTACATGGCAAAATGACATAGTATGATTTGATGTATCCTTTTAAAGACGCCATTTTAATGAATAATTTAAGTCATAAATATAATATTAAGTAAACGTATTTGCCGAGCGAGTCAAATGTCGTAATTTTCCATACAAAAACTGGTCGAATTTTGGAACGCTTTAAGTTTCAGTGAGACTCCGTCCGATTTTTTTTATACGTCCATGTATACAATTACTTCACCACCATTCCACTGCAGGAATTCCATATACAAATAAACCTTCCCATACAGCATAACCATGGGGAGATTGGTTAAGTAATTGAAACGTTATAACAATGTGATTAAATTGTTTTTCTTCATATCGAAATGCACTGACTTGTTATTAGAAGAGGAATTTTCTAATGACCAGTACATATATATGTATTACACACGATTCATTTTAATATGAGAAAATTATAGAGCATTAAAATGGTTCAAATTTAGTACACAATAAGCGCGGAGATTATTTAAGTATAAAATTACATTTACCGCTACAATACAGCCTCAAGCGACATCCAACCTAACATACTTAGAATTAAGGTATAATTAAATAATCAAGTGCATTTCCTCAAGCATTTAACGTTGTTACAACCAACTTATCGAATTGTCGACATCAAAATCGGGAGCAAGCACGTGCTTAGCGACCGAGTGAAATACTTTCTTTACAGTAAGACGTGGTACAAGTTATAAGCGGTTTTTTTTATTCAGTCTTCCCTATTCAACCTATCGCAGTCCACTGCTGGACATAGGCCTCCCCCATTTTGCGCCAGATATCCCGGTCCTACGCTTTTCTCATCCAGCCTCCACCAGCGACCTTCGCAAGTTGTCAGTCCATCGGGCTGGAGGGCGTCCTACAGTCCCAATGGACGTATAAAAAGATACGGACGGACTGTCTTTAATACCTATGGCATATCAGTCGTCAGACTTAACGGATGTTTATTAAAGATAGTTGACAAGTTTAGATATCTTGGGCATTTTGTTACCCCGGAACTGAGGGACGATGCAGATACAGAAAGGGAGCGTAGGGCGTTGTCTGTGCGTGCTAACATGATTGCACGCAGATTTGCTCGTTGTTCTAATAATGTCAAAATCACCCTTTTTAGGGCTTTCTGTACGTGTTTCTGCACGAGCAGTTTGTGGGCGAGCTACACGCAGAAGCAGTACAATGCCTTACGTATCCAGTACAACAATGCGTTCCGGTTACTGTTGGGCACAGATTTCCCAATACAGGAGATGGGGCAAGCCGCGTTTTTAAGTGCGACAAATGTAAGCTCAACGAGCATACACTGGCTGCCAGTTTACGCTCTGTTAGACGAGTCAAGACACACGAATATTAGAAGAAATTACCGTTTTTTCCCAAAATGCCATCCTGTGCAATTGTAACATGCCATCATCGCAATGAATCAGTAAATTTTCCAAGAAATATAATAACTTTTCACAGGTAAGAACCGAAAAGAAATTGCGACACTGGGACTGCCTATAAACTTGGCGGCTTGTCCAGTCTAATTGTATATTCGGATGTCTGTGGGCTGCCCCGCTTCTGCAGCGCGTCTGGGATATTCGCCGAAGCGCGCGTGGATTGCTTCCACGCGACCATGCGGAACCGCACATCTTTGGTACGCAGGGTGCGGGCCAGCCGCAATGGTATATTAATTGCTTTTGCCGATCGCTTCGACTGCCTGTACCTAAATCATTGTACAATGGTGCATAGGCAGACTGACATAAATATACTTTTTTAAATAGGTTACGTAACTTTTTGTGATTATTAATTTATTTTTTATTTTATTTTTATTATCCTATTTTAAAAAGTTGTCATGTCCCGGTTATCGATGAATTTAATTATTCTAAGAAATTTAAATTGTAAATGTAATAGAATCTGTATTATTATTATTTGACATTTTTCAATTTATTCTTTTAATTTAGATTGTATGTAATTTTTCAATTTGTGATCCATGTTGATTGAAAATAAATTTATTATTATTATTATATTAATACAGCTGATGTCTATGATGTAATTTTTACAAATATTTTTGTATACTGATTTTAGTGTTTTGTAACGGTTTTGAACTTATAATATCCCACCAAAAACATTCTGTAAAAAATCTAGCCAAGTCTCGATGGAGCTGCTTGATTATCTCTAAAAAGTAATGAAATAAAGACAAAGACGTGCCAAGTCTAAGGTTCCTTACTGCAATTAATTAATTATTATGGTTGATGTTGTGTGACTTGGCCGTTGAAGAGTACACAAGGATACAAAACTAGGTGCTTCATGACACCATTGCACCAATCTGTCGCCAGAACCGCTACCATTGACGGTACAATTTGCCACTTGGAAAACGGTGATTCAATAGCCCATCGATTGTAGGCTTGATAAAGCCACTAACGTATAAAGAATGTTCAACTCCAGATCTTCGATTATCCAAGTTATTATAGTTTTCCCTTTATGTAACCATTAAACCCTGACTCGTACCAAATTTCAGCTCTGTGAGTTAATGGAAGTACTAGTTCTATTTTGATGATTTTGTATCTAAGCAGGGTCACAGGTACTCAGATCTTCGATTTTTGAAGTTTTCATAGTTTTCCCTTTATGTAGCCATTAAACCCTAACTCTGTACCGAATTTCAGCTTTCTGAGTTAATGGGAAAGTACTATTCTATTTGATGATCATGAGTGAGTGAGTGAGTGAGTGAGTGAGTGTCTGTCGAAAATGCGAAACTTTGCTTTCGCTTAACGTCGGAACTAAATGACCTACAGACTTGAAATTTGGATTTAAAGTAAGTTATTATATCTTACTAGATGACGAAAATTTCAGCGCTCTGGTATTATCCAAAGGTTCTCAAACAGGGGCCTGAAAATGCGGCGAAATGGATCCTGTAAAGGATGGTACGCAGTGTTACTTAGCGCTCGACTGGCGGGGGCACTGCCGTGCCCCCAGATGTAATCGAATAGTTTTTTTACGTGTCAGTGGATATTTATTAATTATGTGACGCGAAGCGAAGGCCGACTAAATATTATGTAGAGCCATTCGCTTATGAGTTAGTCCGCATTGCCAGTGGTCTTTGCCGAGCGCCACAGTTACGTAAGGGTAAAGCGATAGTCATGACGCTTACGAACATATCCGTGAGCGAACGCGATCACCAAACTATCTTGCTTTTGTTGTGTTGTTTTATGCCAGTATTTTTTGTCACCTGTAAAATTTAAACATGGGACAGTGTTTGTGTAACTATGTATTTATATTTTGCAACAGATTAATCGGAAGAATAAACTATTTGTATTTTGATGTGCGATATATTATTTTGTATTACAACAAGGTTACAAATAAATTTGTATTAAGTCTGTTTTTTTTGTTTTTAATTGAATTTATTTGTCTAAATTGTTTTTGCGTTTTATATTTGACTTTTTAAAGAACTTTATCGTTGTTTTGTTCTTTGAACATAGCTGATAATAACCCTTTTCATCATCATGAGCTCATTAAACGTCCCCACCGAGGGGCACGAGCCTACCCGTATAGGGTGATTAGGCCTTACTCGTCCTCGCGGGCCCAGTGCGGATTGGACGACTTCACACACAACCTTCGAATCTCTTCGCATGAAGGTTTCCATGTTTTCCTTCACCGTAAGAGCGTCGGATAACGTACATATATTTTCGAAAATTCGAAAACACATTGGTACATGTCGGGATTTGAACCTCAGCCCTCCCGGTGGGAAGGCGACAGTTCACACCATTGAGCCACCGACGCTCTTCGCGACGTCAAAGTTTACAATGAAATGATTATAAGATAATTAATAATTAACCGTGTACTTCCCGGAAAATCTGCATTTGATCTGATTTAAATGAAAGTGTTCATAATTAACTCGTAAAATTTGGTCTTTGATCATTTTACAAAGGTTTTGTTTTGCTTGTTTATAAATATAATTAGATTATCGTAAGTTGAATTTAATGTCCATTATTGGAGAGTTCAATTTTATTTATTTTTATCTATACAAACAAAGAGGTGTTTGGCCTCCATCTAAAATTGTACTTAATATTGAAAATAAATAATAAGTCATCATCATCATCATCAGCTCATTAAACGTCCCCACCGAGGGGCACGAGCCTACCCGTAAAGGGTGATTAGGCCTTAGTCGTCCACGCGGGCCCAGTGCGGATTGGACGACTTCACACACAACCTTCGAATCTCTTCGCAGGCGTGCATGAAGGTTTCATCTCGATGTTTTCCTTCACCGTAAGAGCGTCGGATAACGTACATATATTTTCGAAAATTCGAAAATACATTGGTACGTGTCGGGATTTGAACCTCAGCCCTCCCGATAGGAAGGCGACAGTCCACACCACTGAGCCACCGACGCTCTCAAATAATAAGTAAATAAATAAATATCCACTGACATACATATAGTGCCATTTATCCCCAAACTAAGCATTAGCCTGTAATAAGGTTTCTAAATAATAGATAAACATACCTATATACTTTTTTTAAAACATACATATTATACATAGAAACATCCAGACCAATACAAACAGCCATGTTCATGCTCACAAATATTTGTACTACCCGGCAATCGAACCCGGAACTCTTGTGTTTAGTCGATGTTTCAACCATTACACCAAATGGTTCGTCGAAAATACGAACTCGTTTAGATTAACGAATTGTTAAAGGTGAATAATTTCTAAATTTCCTTTATTAATCAGAATACGCCTGGTTTCTAGTATCGTTAAATAGAATAATTCAGGTATCGTCTGAAAATATCTGCAACAACCCAGTATTACATACATTTCACGCTCAATAACATAAAGAATGCAGGAAACACTATATCAAACGATCATTATTAGCCTCATCAAATACATAATTCCTTATTCCACAAGGAATTCCTTATTGTGCGTTGGAATATATCATCATCATCAGCTCATTAAACATCCCCACCGAGGGGCACGAGCCTACCCGTAAAGGTGTATTGCCTGAGTCGTCCACGCGGGCAAGTGCGGGTTGAACGACTTCACGCACAACCTTTGAATCTTTTCGCAGGCATGTGCAGGTTTCCTCACGATGTTTTCCTACTTAAAAACAAATGAATTAATTAATTTAGAGTCGGAGGCTCATTGGTGTGGACTGTTGCCTTCGTATCTGGAGGGTGCAAGATCAAATCCCGCCACTTACCAATATATTTTGGAATTTTATGTACGTTTATCCTACGCTCTTACGGTGAAGAAAAACAACGTGAGGAAACCTGCGCACACCTACGAAGAGATTCAAAGGTCGTGCGTGCAGTTAGCCAATCCAAACAGGACCCACGCGGACGACTAAGGCCTATACACCCTTAAGAGGTAATGAGCTGATGTTGATAATGTTAATTAAGATTCCTTGACTTACGGTTTAGTAAATGTTAAACAAAAACCACCATTTTCATTTCAGGAAATCTATGATCGAATTATAAAGTAGTTACCATACGAACAGTAATTGTTACGCGTTCAAATTGACACTAAATATGCACAAACGGACAAGTGAACATGCAACTTCGCGTATTCGGGTTTACTTCAATATTCATGATATTTTCGTTATCTAATAACCCCAAAGTAACGTCACAATTAGATACATGTGTAACAATGACCGCCATTGTAATAGCAAAGTGACGCAAGTGTATCGAAAGGTTTTATTTCTTTTGTTAATGGAATAAAGCAAACAATGCGGTAAGTTCATATTACACGTGTTTTTTTTTTTTTCATTTATATAAATACATCATCATCAGCTCATTATACGTCCCCACCGAGAGGCACGAGCCTACCCGTATAGGGTGTTAGGCCTTGGTCGTCCACGCGGGCCCAGTGCGGATTGGACGACTTCACACACAACCTTCGAATCTCTTCGCAGGTGTGCATGAAGGTTTCCATGTTTTCCTTCACTGTAAGAGCGTCGGATAACGTACATATATTTTCGAAAATTCGAAAACACATTGGTACGTGTCGGGAAAAAATTCATGATATTTACTTATCTAATAACCCCAAAGTTACGTCACAATTAGATATAATAATAAATATGTAATATAAATACATAAAATTAAGGTAAGTAGGAAAATATTTACAGGAGGAAGCTTAAAGCTTTTAAATAATATACTACAAAATCTATCCGCTTTGCTCCCTCTGTACACTTGTCCAGCTGTGAAGGACATTTGCAGCTAGCATCGAAAGTCCACCTAAGAATAGGATAGCTATTCTAACACCAGACCAGTGCATCGAACCCATTCTTGTGAGGTATCAATGTGTAGCTCTTAATAAATAATATTGTGGTTTCAAATATGTTTCTACCGAAATACTGTTTTGAGGTATCTAAGTAATGTCGTAAATATATATTTTTTTTTTTCCGCTCCTACATTGCAAACACAGGCTGAAGTCTACAATATTTATCAAAATAGTGTACTGAATATTGTAAACATTAAAAAGGTCTACATAAAATTCCGCGATGGTATGTTTATCTCTCATGGATGTCCCACAATACAATGTTTTTTGGCATTTTATACGACAAATAATGGCTGATTTTCGAAGCGATTTTAACCAATACAGCATTAATTCTTATCAAATTAAATACCTTAAATAAATTGTTGATTGAATATAGATTTATATGACCCTTACAGCATATGATTAAAATGAATATTTTCGAAGGTATTACAGATTTAAAAATTGCGGAACGTAGCGTTTGCAGCGGTCCCACCTGACCAGGCAGGCGGGAGCGTGCCTATTACGAATATTACTATTGCACCCATGCGAAGCATGGGCGGGTCGCTAGATGAACCACTATTTTCTTATAATAAAGCTGTAGTAGGTTCTTAAGTATTTTTATGTTGCTTACTCGTTATTACAATTTGATCTTTAAAACATAATGAAATACATGTTTGCTGATTGAAAAAAAGCTTCATTTTTGTTACAGATTGCATAACAACTATAAATTGCTGTAAATCTTATGGTAAGGAACTTTTTTTATATTAACAGCTATAAAAAATTATAAGACAATTTACTTAGAGTAACTCAAAACTCATTTATGCCTTAGGCTCTTATAGACTTTGAACTTAATAATAACCATAAGATCCATCGCTTTAAGATCTAGACTAACAAAGCAAACCTTTTACCGATTAGCCCAGTTTACCAATTATTGAATTATTCAGACCAATACGATCAATATGTCCATGTATGTTACATAATTCATACTGGTTACGTCCTTACATCCAATAGTAATCCTGAACACTAACAAGTTGTAATGCATTCTAACAAGTCATTCTTGTAAATATAGTTTTTAATTCCATGAGTTAAACGACTGGTTAAGTTTGTAAAGCAGGATTGTGGCCCGTGATTTTGTGTAATTTATATATCTGTTTATTTACACAAACAGATAACTGTCATTGGTATTAGATATTGATAGTTTTAGTTATACAGAAGTCTAGACAGTGGCGGCGAGATTCGTTATATGCTCATAAAATAATCGAAATAAGTGTCCCGAATGCAGCGACGGCACACATACACATATTACCTTACTTATTTTTCGTCTTCTTTATCCTAAGGTTGCCTGGAAGAGATCGCTTGTGCGAAAAGGCCGCCTTTGCCCACTGTATTGGTTTTTATGTTTGTATTTAATTTATTGTGAGTAATAAAGAGTCTATCTATTTATTTCGAATGAGCGTACATTTACCTAAACAAAGAGCCTACAACTGTATTCTCTTTGGCGGCTCATTTTTCTGGCACGGATGGCGTATTTACCTTTATATATACATAATATCATTGCGTGCACAGAGCTTATGAGTAGGGTACGCAAAGTGAGTGACAATTATCGTAAAAACAATAAATAATTTACAATTTTGTCAAATTGAGTGATGTTGATGACAGTTCAAATACCGATATGACATGACATGACAGTCGAGACAACCCGGAGAATCGCCAACATATTAAATGATACCCACTTGTTCGCCCATTTGACGACCCATTTAGTGTTCCGATTGATAGGTCGGCTGCAACACCAAGGGTTCCGGGTTCGATCCATAGGTAGTACAAACATTTGTGTGCATGAACAATGAACATGTCTGTTTGTATTGGTCTGGGTGTTTTCTATGTATACTATGTATGTATTTACAAAAAAAATATGTATATAAGTGTGTTTATCCGTTGTTTAGTATCCATAATACAGGCTTCATGCTTAACTTTTGGCTAGATGGCGCTGTGTGAATGTCAGTGGATATTTATTTATTTTTCTTTGCAGATATGAAACCATCTGCGATCTGCTGTGAATTTGACAAAAATGACAATTATTTATTGTTTTTGCGATAAGTATTACTCACTTTGCATACCCTATTCATAAATTCATAAGTGCTCGCCACTCTGTCCAATCATTGGCTCTCATACAGCGTGTCAAAAACACAAATAGAATACAGTAATCCGATCCCAAAAACGTCACCCGAATTGTTTAATCAGTAAGTGTAATGCGTTTAAATGAAATCCCACGAATGTTTTAAGCCGCGACTCGTGTCAAACATTTGTTATTTCTATGTTATTCGATTATTTACTAATGTTTATACTGAAGGATCTATGGCGTAGCAGCTACCGCGTTTGGTTGACGGGCAAGTAAAGCAATTTTCGAAATTTGCTTGAGTAAACGGATTATTTGTCAAAGAAGTTTTTTTTCATAGGAAGTGCAGCCGCAACGAATGGCGCGTTTTTGCTAATTACCCGTTTTCATTGGTTGACTGTTTGGCTTAATGTTTCCTGAAGCAAAGCGAGGTTTTTATAGTATACTTCGTCAGTGACGTGCACAGAGGTTATGAGTAGGGTATGCAAAGTGACACAACCCGCAAAAACAACAAATAATTTAGATTTTCGTCAAATTAAGTGCTGTTGATGACATCAGATCGCATATGGTTTTAAATCTGTAGAGGAAAATGGATGAATAAATGGGAATCAATTAATATGTTGGCGATTTTCCGGGTTGTCTTGACGCACAGGGTATGCACTGCTTCTGCCATGGTCCGGCGTATCACCAGGTGAGCGATCTGACCGTCCCGTTCTCATAAAAAATGCTCAAGTGTGAATAGGTTTTTTGAAAAGCGCATCACGGTTATATAAACAAATAATTCGGCCATTTGTACGGTGACATAAAATGCAATGAGCGTGCGCAATCGGCCATGAGCAGTGCGCTGTCGGTTATGCAGCTACGTTAAATGGATGTTTCCTTCACTTGACCACGTAAGGACTCCATATCCCCCTGTTCTAGAGGGACATCGAGTGACATGTGCTTGAGCAAGCCAAATTGCATTTGTTCTTTCAAGTTGATTGGTCTTAGTATTGATATGGGTTCCTACTGATGTAATACAGTATTTGTGTGTACAGTTTATATATATATATATAAATCTGGCACTGAATTTAGATGTTTCGTTTACAAATTATTAAAGCGAAAATTTAAATAGCGAAGGACAGTGAATGTTTAGCAATAATGATTTCGTAATACGTATATTAAAATAAGTAATACGAGTACATCACGACCAACTTTGCAAATAATGTGTATCGTTACATTATTTGCAAAGTAGGTGCTTCTATGTCCATTTCTGGAGAAAATTATAGCCTTCGCCAATGACTTCCATTGTTAAGATACGCAATTTTATTTTTATAAACTCTTCAATTTATTCTACGTTTCCGAATTAACTTCTTCCTATAATAACAACAATATCTCTTCTTATCATACCAACTGGTTGACTTTTATTTTGCTAAGATTATTTTTATTTAAATTAACGAAGGCTTTCTTCATTTATTATCCATAAATAGCACAGGTAATACCACCACTAGTTCCGACCATTAGTTAATTTAATAAGCATGCAGCAGTAGAAGTTATACGTCTACAAATATTTTTGCCCTAAAAATTACAACAACATGGCCGCCCTAACTCTTCGCTTTCATTCTAGAACGTTCCGGATCTCAACCAATTTGCCGTCGCACTGACGTGTCTGTGATATCCTTAATGAAACCGATTATCCACTAGAGCCGGCATTATGATTAATAAATTGGATATTCTTTGTAGTTATCCCAGCCCATTTACTGTTTCGATTGCGTTGGTTCTTTTCGCCTAGTTTGTTCATTCCCTAAGGGTTTACTTGTAGTATTCGTTACAGATTTTTTTAGGTTGCTCCGACAAGTAATTACAGTTTATCCCGAAGGAACGTGTTTAATGCTGATATATGACAAATGACCTTTTTATAACGTAAGGTATTTTTATTTCATAGGTATTATAGTAATACACTATGTACTATTGATTAAGTTTGGTGAGCCATTTTATGTACAGTTACAAAAGTAAGTTGGATGAGATTTAAATAATAAGAAGAATAATTTACAGACTTTCGTGAGTGTAATATTTGTAAATATCCCTCCCTGGTTGGAACTGACAGGAATTTAAGTGAAGCATCTTCCCCTCTAAAATATTACGTAAAATTCAAGATAAACTTCGCGCACACGGGTTATTAGTTTGAGGGAAAATTAATAATGTCACACCACATAGGCTGCAAATATTTAACAGCATCCCTGGCTCATGTGTTTATATTACACATTATATGAACACGTCGTGTTCAGTAGAAACTTGTTATTGCTTTGGTCGATCAATCAAACTGTACTTGATAATAGTTTGCACGAAGTAGGAAGGAGTGACAAAATCTTGCTGTTCATTTAACTTGTCAGTACGGAAGATAATAACAATATTGAACATTAGGTTCGAGGTTATAGAACTTTATTTAGATGTGCAGATTAGTTTCTTGATAAAACAAGAGATGGCGTTGACTGTCTTTTGCATCGCGCCATCATTTAGTTTAATACTAGTAACATGAACACCTTGCTTCTTAAACAAATTTTTGACTATAGATAATATAAATTTTATGAGTGTAATAATAAAAGTTCCCGTTATAGGTCACTGATGCCTATATGCAAGTTTTATACTTCATCAGGACCGAATACTATTGAGGCAGACGATTTCTGGATCGGCGTAGAGCTAAGCGTAGTGCGAGCCATGGAAGTTCGATGAACGAATTACGAAATGTCGCTGGTGGACACTTGAATGAGGAAAGTGGATGAGAAAAGTGAAGGACCGGTTTTTTATCAAAGCATGGGAAAGACACTTAGATAATCAATAAATTAACTAAATACACAATCATGAAGAAATTTCAACCAAAAAATGACCGAATCGCATGACATACGTATAATGATTGTTGTAATTAAAACGTAAAATTATACAATTAAATTTTTACCTTTATGCATCATCGAAAGAGTACAAAATTAAAGGTACGAGCACACTACTGTCATTATGACATGTAGCGAGCGACGTGATTATGAATGAAAATTCTGCCCAATGGACGCGATGGGTAGTTTTTTTTTGCCGCGGATAACTTTTTGAGTGAGATTGTGCTTTTAGTTTATTTTTTGTATTTCTAAGGAGAGATATAATTCAGCATTGGACGGCTATAGCAACTTGACAACATCCGTGGTTTATTTATTTGTTTAGAGGTAGTAATTAAAAATCTCACGGGCAGCAAATATAGTTCGAATCCAAATGATATTTAAATACCCAGTTTTGTCTAGACACAAGAAATATTTCGTACTTTTGTAGGCACGTTTAGCTTTTGCCAGTTGCCATCTGTTGGCCGCTGTAAAAATACACCTAAAACCTACTATTCAACTATTTAGACCCAAATCAATTGTGACACGTAAAATCTGCTTTCTAACAACCGCCATCGTTGGCGTCATTATAACATGGGGCCATACCCATGACATCAAATACAATTATATACTGCACAAGCCGAAAATAACTCCGAGCGTGACGTCAAATAAAATCGCTTTATTTTGTTATTTAACTCAGCAAGAATTAAAGGTCAATATGTCAGTGAAGTCACCTAAACGAACTTTTTATTGTATACCGTATTTATAATTAGATTTCAAATGTATTGTTGCTTGAACCACAACAATTACGGGAACTAAAAATAATCTTAACTCATTTAAACATTGGTTTAAATTTATCAGTTAAAAGGTTCTATTATGAAATTAAAGTTACAATTTCGATTAAAATAGAGAGCAATAGGAAACCACAGCATTTGAAGTTTTAGTAAAATAATAAGTTTAATAGCTTTTTAGATTTTAATAAAACAACCTGAAACTGATTTTAACGAGAGTCCACAACGAGTAATTGGTCAACTACTTAGTAACTAAATATAACAAAGATGTAAAAATAACCGTAAGAATCATATCATCATTAGTCCCCACCGAGGGGCACGAGCCTGCCCGTAATGTGTGGAAAGGCCGTACTCATCTTTGAATCTCTTCGCAGCTGCGCACACCTGCGTATATTTAATTACGAAAATTCGGAAAGACATTGAATCTGCCTGTTCTACCTGTACTCCGATATTATACGAGATACCATAAGATATTCTCTCGCAGTAAAACGTAACCTAAAAAAAAATAAAAAAAACTAATATAATAAAACTAAAAAAATTAAAACAAAAATTATTATTCCAAAACAAATAGAAGCTTATGTTATTATTTTTTAATTAAAAAGGAACCGCCTTCAAAATATGAACTAAAAAGAATAAAATATTTTCTATTATATACATCACCTCTATTTTAATTTTAAATAAGAAAAATCATGTATTAACGGTAGTGATATAAAATAATCATTAACTTGTTAATATGAACGTAATACTTATACTTTTTGAAGTCGGTGCCAAACCAATTTTCAAGACAACGCCGAACGCTGTTTATTTCTTTAGATGCCCGACCGTCTCTTTAAAAAGTGTTAGATGTTTACGCTGTGACACGTTGTATGCATAATTACGATAACTTCTCTGCGACCTTTAGCGAATGCAGCAAGTGCTCACTGGTGTGCAAGCGCTAAGCTTGAGGAATGATTGGTTTAATATTTAGTCGTATGGTTTTCTCTAAGTATCAGCTTTCATTTCGATATTGTTGGTTTGGCACCGACTTCAGTTATTATTTACTATTTGGTTTGCCTACGGACCTAGATAAAAAATGAAGGGTACATGAAGAAATAGTCGCGCAAGGGAGAACCCACAGATTTCCCAATACAGGAGATGGGGCAAGCCGCGTTTTTAAGTGCGACAAATGTAAGCTCAACGAGCATACACTGGCGGCCAGTTTACGCTCTGTGAGACGAATCAAGACGCACGAATATTAGAAAAAATAACCATTTTTTCCCAAAATGCCGTCCTGTGCAATTGTAACATGCCATCATCGCAATGAATCAGTAAATTTACCAAGAAATATAATACCTTTTCACAGGTAAGAACCGAAAAGAAATTGTGACACTGGGACTGCCTATAAACTTGGCGGCTTGTCCAGTCTAATTGTATATTCGGATGTCTGTGGGAGAACCAAACTATCGTCAGCGTGCTGCTCGTGCTTCAGAAACAGATGAGCACAAAGAATTTCGGTTATCAAAACATCGTAAAAACACTCATGTGTCAAGTTTCGCAAAAGTCATGTATGACAGTATTGTTTCCCTTTAAATGTTCTAAAAAAAAGTCCGTGACAGCATGTGTCTATCTTTCAAAGATAGCCCACTATAACCTTTTTATTGCTAACCAAATTTGTTCTAAAATAATGCATTCTTTGCGAAGGTGTTTTTATAAACATCATATTAACTCTTACCCAAATAAATACGATATTCATTACAAGTATTTAATGGAAAACTTTCTAAATTACTGTTTACATTAATCTAATTAAATTGATATCTTAGGAGATATCGCAGTTTTAACACACCTATATGAACGGATTAGCGGGATAAAGTTAGCGTTAGCACAGAGTTACTATATTAATTAATAATAATAAAATTAAAACACTAAAACCTTCTCCTGAATGTAACAAATTCTTTATCGAAAATCGCATCGAAATTGCTTCAGCCAAACGCGAGATAATCGCGGACAAACATACATACTTACATACATACAAACATACATACATACTAACAGGCCAAACTGAGAACCTCCTTTTTTGAAGTCGGTTAAAAAGGGCGCAGCACACGCGACCCACGGCTGTACCACATTGCCTTATTTTCTAAAATAAAAAGATTTTTCTAAAATTAAAGTAACCATTGTTTTCCTTATTACATCATCTATCTGCCGAAAAAGTCCGTCCAAATCCGTCCAGCCGTTTCAGAGAGTACCCGGAACAAAGTGACAGACAAAAATTTTAAGGGTATGTACTATATATTTTAATATGCATGTAGTAAAAACGTTTTTTTTTTCAATATTACAAAAACAATCTCCAATTTTATTTATATGTCATAAATAAAATTCAATATGTCACGAAACAGTCGGGACAGCTTGGAAAATTAATTACCATAACACTGCGTGTTATTAAAACAAGCGATGGCAAAGGGATCATAATCAAGAGATTGCACAAAACAGGGATCGTATATCGTAAACGTATCTGCGAAATTTATAATTCCGAAATCGTTTACATATTAGTTTCAATTGTGAGATTACTTAAGTTGACATATTTTTATATAGTATAGCGGCTAGCCTTCGGTAGGCTACCATCGAACTCAATCGACTATTGCATTGGTCAGTCGCTGGATTGGTGGCTGAGAAATATTATCTCAAGTCACTTGGGAATGCATGCTATGCCGTTTGTCCCAGCTATAAAAAAATAAAAAAATATCACCTGACATTCACACAGTGCCATCTAGTCCCAAACTAAGCATTTAGCCTGTAATGAGCATAAACATACTTAAATACATATACATATGTATTTAAGTATGTTTATACATATACATATTATACATTAAAAACACTCAGACCAATAAAACAGACATGTTTGTGCACACAAATGTTTGTGCTGCCCGGGATCGAACCCGGAACCCGACATCTGAACCAATTACACTACATGGGTCGTCAAAAGAAAGAAAAAAATTAGTAATTTAATACATCACTACACAATAATTTTTTATCTATGGTAGTCGTCAACACCTACTAATCCGCAGTGGGTACGCAAATGGCTCCCCGTAACTATGCTAAATAAGGCCTGTCTAGCACGTTCAGTTGACTAGCGTCTAAGTTAAGCAGCAATCGGAACCATGGGTTACATGAAGGGCGTACGAAGCCCTACAAAGGCCCTTTTTAGAAAGTTTAATCACATCACAGAATGCATAATATTATACCCAGGATGACCCGTATCACCTGGTTTTATAATTATAAAAATATTATTTTTGCAAGTTTTTACAGGTGTAAAAACTTGCAAAAACAAATATTATTATAAAACACAACAAATAAAATATTAGTACTCACCATTTGTTTATTATTAGCACTTATCACGGTCCAACGATAGATTGATCAACCGAGAGCCGTGTAATGGCGTCCATCCGCCATTTTGATTATCCATTGTGCGGTGATGGCCGCTTCCGGTCGCGCGCACGTGACTAATGTCAAGGTCGATAATGATCTACGATGCGGTGCCCTGTCTCTACCTCTAGTGATGAGTTTTGAATCATTTCCCTTCACTTTTCAACTGATTTAAAAAAAGGAGGTTTTTCAATTTGGCCATATTTAAATAGTGTCTTTACAAAACGATATCTCTTGCTAGCTATCTATAGAAACAATTATGTTATTGTAACTTCAACTCTTTGATAGCTTTAGAAGTCAGAAACAATAGAATTTTAATTTGTCTGGAGCCTTGGTGTTTAATTAGTAAATTTCAGAAGTTATACGTTAGTTTCACATAAATGTTAATGACGATTTTGTGTCATCATTTTAATACCGTTAAAGTATTAAAAGTACCACTGTTTTATCTGATTGAGATTATTTTTCCTCATTTTTATATTAAAGAGTAAAAGATGTAAAGTATACGAAGGTTTTAAAATATATTAATGGAACAAAAAAAATTATACAACATAAACCAAGGCAATTATTATCGTTAGCCTTAAACGTCATACCTTAAAACGGAATGAGTTACACTTGGATTTTTTAAAAACTAAAATTACCTGTTTACGCCTATAATTCATTCACATAAATCCTTCAATCAGAAATGAATAAAAATGTATACAATTCACATTTGTCCATAGAAATATAATCGTTCTAAGAAGAACACGCTGAGATAGGACCTAATTGGATTTCACAACATAAAGCCTATTGGCTGTTTTTTTCCTTTTCTTTGTGTTTAATATGTTCTACTGCACTGTATTCTATCGTTTATTTCAAATTGCTGTATATACCTGTTAATCTTCTCTTCTTTATCCTTTTATTATCCTGATGTTTTTGTCTATTGTAAATATTTTGTTTATGTTGCTGTTATTTTGTGTTGCGATTTCCAATAAACTTTTTAATATAGAGTTTTTCTTTCTTTCTAAGAGATCAAAAACAGTAATTTAGCTAATCAGACAGACCATTTTCCTATTAGAATTTGCACATGGGAAACAAAACAAAAGCTTTTGAAAAGGCACGTTGTAACTGATAAAGATTGTTTGGTTCATAAAAATATACATTATTTATCTTGGCTTAAATATTAAAATTATATTTTTTCTTTGACGACCCATTTGGTGTTGCGGTTGAGAGGTCGGCTGCAACACCAAGGGTTCCGGGTTCGATCCCCGGGCAGTACAAACATTTGTGTGCATGAACATGTCTGTTTGTAATGGTCTGGGTGTTTTCTATGTATAATATGTATGTATTTACAAAAATAAAATGTATATATGTATGTTTATCCGTTGTTTAGTACCCATAATACAGGCTTAACGCTTAACTTGGGACTAGATGGCGCTGTGTGAATGTCAGTAGATATTTATTTATTTATATTAACTTAAAGCATTGAAGCATAATGTCACGTCTTGCACTATCTTTTATGTAATAATTAGTTCTGTATTTTTAAATAACATATGACTTATTATGCTATTTGTTGGCTAATAGTACCTAAATACTTAGCTGACTGTCTAGCACATGTGAGACATTGTATGTAAGAAAATTTCCGTTACTATATTTTAGAGCTAATTTATTTATTTAATAATTTGTTCATCAATCTATAACGACACACTGCAGAGCACATGCAGATTTGGAAAGAAACCCATTAAACCTGGATTAATAGAGTTCAACTTAAAATTATGCCTTTGGAAAGTTTGAGCCGTTACCCATCACGCGATTCGGATTGATGAGTGTTATCCACAATCTCCTTATTTTCCTTGGCATATAAATGAACTAGCTTTTGCCCGCGGCTTCGCTCGCATTAAATTCGGGATAACACGGTACTTGCATTTATCACTATACATACGATTTCCCCTCCCTCCAACTTTAAAGGTTCCCGAAACCTTCAATCAACCGTCAATTTCAGAATTTTTTATTAGCAAAAAATATGTTATAGTGAGCTAACCTTAAAAGATAGACATATGCTGTCGCGGACTTTTTTGTAGACCTTTAAAAGGAGAACAATACTCTCATACATGACTTTTGTGTAACTTTAACCGTTTACGCAGCGTACGCAGCGGAAGCTCCAAGTATGAAAAAATAACCCCGATTTTGAAACATTTTTCATTACTGCTCCGCTTGTATTACTCGTAGCGTGATGATATATAGCCTATAAGCCTTTCTCGATAAATAAGCTATCTAACACTGAAAGAATTATTCAAATCGAACCAGTAGTTCCTGAGATTAGCGCGTTCAAACAAACAAACTCTTCAGCTTTATATATTAGTATAGAAGTATGATATGTACACAATCTACAAGACCAGACACTAGTTGCAGATTCAGTAGATGTTTCTGCTGTCAAAATTTAGGTGTAAACGTTTGGGCAATCTTCGAATCTTAATACAAATACTAGCTCGAACCTTCAATAAACTGCATTCGAGCTTCTCCAAGCCAAGCTCGTAAAGGTCCGATGGTGATTTCTACATAAGTGTTACCCAACATTTTCGGGCGACGATAAAACTGACCCGGACAGTCCCCAATAAACATACGATAAGAACGGTTCCACACCGACCCTTAACCACTTTTACAGCTGCATAAAGGTCCTTTACTACACTCGGAAGTTGGGAGTTCATTGAAAAAATAAATTGGCATCCCACTGTGTGCGATATATCGATACCTTTTTCAGCTCCTAATGGCGGATGTCTCTAATGGATAACTCGCAACTGAATATTGAATATGAATGTGTGATCAAAAGGAGTGCTTTGAGTGTTTATATTAATATATTGCTTTGTCAAATCTATTACATATAAATAAAAATATAGTTTCTGTTTGTAATATTTATATAACAATTCTTTTCTTGATGCATATATGAATTAATGTACGGTACATATGCCAAAATAACAATTTTTAATATGTTTGTCTGTCTGTCGGTCTGTGTGTCTGTTCCGGGTAATCTCTGAAGCGGCTGGATGGATTTGGACAAGACTTTTTTGGCAGGTAGCTGATGTAATAAGGAAATTCATAGGCTACTATAATTTCAGACATTAAGTACTTTTTATTTTTAGGAAAATAAAGCAATGAAATACCGCGCGTCTCGTGACTTAGCAAAGGAATTTTAGCGCAGGGTAACACCTCGGGGAACAACTAGTATATAATAAAATTAAAATTGGTAATGCCTTATCTCATAGCATACAAGGCTTAAAATATCATGTCGCCTTCTCTCTTTTAACCTATGGTAGTCAACTATTGGATATAGGTCGCATTTAGCATCAGACATCCCGGTCCTTCGCTTTTCACATCTTGCCTAAATCAGCGACCTATTGCAAGTCGTTGTTCCATCAGGCCGGAGGGCGTCCAACGTTACAAATTCCGAGATTGTCTTCCCTTTACAACTCGTCTGCGCCAACGGCCATAGCAAGAGGCTGACAGCCAATTAAATTATCACAGATTTGACCGACGACTGCCACTTGCTATTCATTTATTAGGTGACTTGCTTTTGTGTTATGTGTAAGATATTGCCTCTAGGCATTAAGTTCGCCCTTGTACTTTTTTTAAGGTGCATAAAGTTTAAACAAATGTGTTCATGTTTATTAATCTCGTCAATCTTGTACCGAATTTTGTTACAAATCCTTAAACATATTTTCACAACAAAAGAAAATCTATTGTCAGATATCTCTTGGAGATGAAAATCCTTATCAGATAAGGAATTATGATAATGTTGCAGTGCAAGTTTAAACCTACTACACCGGGCTTCGTTTGGAGGGAAACCGATAATCGGTCGTAATTTAAATTGGCTGCTGGTCGCAAGCTGTTTCATTATGCCACTCCGATAGACATTTCTGCGCTTATTTTGGCTGCATCCCGTGCACCGGGAAATTGAATCTTTAATGGAAATGGTTTAGAGTAGATTTTGGATTAAAATCAAGAGTTCCTAATATAACCGCTGATTATTGATTTTTAATCTCCACTTTAGGAATAAGTGGACCTTTTGTTTTGCTTTTAGCGGGTTTGCAAAATAGG
Organism: Leucinodes orbonalis; assembly: GCA_019425675.1. Lineage (NCBI taxonomy): Eukaryota > Metazoa > Arthropoda > Insecta > Lepidoptera > Crambidae > Leucinodes > Leucinodes orbonalis. Next base: position 21,658 of record PQWD01012891.1, on the reverse strand, counting down.
AACATATATATTGCTTGTGCCCGCGGCTTCGCTCGTGTTAAATTTACGGTAAGTCGGTTATCCTTTCCTGGTAACGAATACATAATATTATTTATACGCTTCTTTTTGATGATATTATAGGTACGTCTTTTAATCGATTTTAAGCTCCATTCTATTAACTTTATTATTTCAGTTTCATTTATTAATACATTAAATCTTAGTGTTACAATATGACCATTTCCCGCGTACGCTAATGTCAAGAGAGAGATATTAGTGACGTGACATCTTCAACTGATTAGGGATGGGTAGCGTTGGTAGTTTCTTTTCCGTCTAAAAGTACCCAGAAAACTGCGCACTCCCCCCCCCCCTCCCCTTGAAGTGTGTGGAGCCAATTTTACTTTTGAAGCTATAATTAATGCTCAGTGCAATGTGGCAATTTAATATTCTATTTCTTATCATAAATCTTTATGGTATTAGTTTCCCCAGTGGCGTGCACAGAGATTACGAGTAGGGTATGCAAAGTGAGTGACACTAATCGCAAAAACAATAAATAATTTACATATTTGTCAAATTGAGTACTGTTGATGACAGCAGATCGCCTATGGTTTTAATTCTGTAGAGGAAACTGGGCGAATAAGTGAGAATCATTTAATATGTTTGCGATTTTCCGGGTTGTTTTGACGCACAGGGTATGCACTGGTTATTTGCAGGTATGAAGTGCGCGCCGCTGAGGTTTCCATAAAAACATTCCATAATATGAGTAAAATAATAGGTCGAAAGGATACCAATGATTCAAAATTCATACAAACGCACAACAGTTTAGTATTTTTTGTACTCTGAATCATACATCTTTGGTTTCACGAGAACAATTGGGTATTTGAAACCACTAATCGTTGACGCACTTTTTATGAACTGTCAAAAAGGAACGTTTCCATATATTTTGTATGAGATTATTGAAACGTTACGTCATTGCACACTAACATCAATTGACCTAATATTTATTGGTTTCAGTGTATTTAAAAATACAATATTGCAAATAAACAAAAGTGATCAATGAAACGACATGTAAAATAAAGTGCACTTTTATGAAAATAAGGATTGGTATTTTATTGCGAATGGTGGAGAATACCGAATTGTCTATGGACCATTTGCACGTCACCTAGACCTCGGCACACGAAGGCATGCAGCGTGTAATGGTTATGGCATCACTTGGCATTGAATGCGCTTGTCTATGGTACTGGCCGAGTGCCAAGTCTGTATGTAGTTAAATAGCTATGTATTATGACATCGTAATACTGTGAACTCTGTTGACAAAATACTAGATTGTAGACTCGATACTGAGTCGTCTAGATAAGTACCACCGCAGTGACAGATATCGTCCCGTGAAACAGGAGTGTTATGCACTTTTGTGTTTCGGGATGAGGGCACTGTAGCTAGTGAAATTACTAGTTATAACAAACCTAACATCTTGTTGTTTCGGGTGTCAGGCGCAATGCGGCATTGATGGAGGATAATAATTGTCTAACGTTTGTTGGTCTCCTTCAATGCCGAGCTGTCATGGTTAGGCCTATCACTTACCATCAGGTGAGCGTCCTGACCGTCCTGTACACTTATAACATAAAGAACCACCATGAGATATCTACAGAGAATAATCTAACAAGATACTCAAGAATTGAGCGTCGATGGCTCATTGGTGTGGACGGTTGCCTTCTGATCTGGAGGGTTGCAGGACCTAATTCTGCCATGAACTAATGAATTTTTGTTTTTTTTTAAGTTATATGTGCGTTTATCCGTCGCTCTTACGGTGAAGAAACGTGGGCGCGCGTACGAAGAAATTCAAAGGTAGTGCGTGAAGTCCAATACGCCCTGGGCCCGCGTGGATGACTTAGGCCTATATACCACGGGTAGGCTCGTGCCCCTCAGTGTATACGTATAATCAGCTGATGATGATGACTCACTAGTGACTTTTCAAAATATTGGTACGTACGTACAAAATTATATTCATTTTATATTAAATAATGGAATGGCAGATTCATAAATTATAAATTCGATCTTTATCATAGTAAGATAAGATAACCCATATAGCCATATCTTAATGTATTTCGAGTAGTTATTGTAATATTATGATACCCTTAGTAATATTGATAATGATGGAACATTACTAAATATACTAATATATTTGCGTTGTACAGAATTAGTTGACTGAACAGTTCCGTGTGTTGACGCGGCAAACACACATCAATGCTGATTAATCATTGTTTAATTGATAAGCCCGGTATCCGCCGTAGGGCGGGATTATATTATACATTTATAATGAAGTTTAATATGCAAACTTTGCAATACAAGCAAGAAATTACTATGCCATGTGTTGACAGTAGATTAAAATAACTTTTCAGTTAGCATTATACTAACTCAACGCACAATGGAGCGAGCTATGCTCGGGGTCTCCCTTAGGGATAAGATCAGAAATGATTTAATCCGAAACAGAACAAAAGTTACCGCCATAGCCCGCCGGATCACCAAGTTGAAGTGGCAGTGGATTGGTCACGCATGTCGCAGAACCTCGGGCCGTTGGAGCAGACGAGTTCTGGAGTGGAGACCGCGTCTCGGCAAGCGTAGCGTAGGACGCCCTCCGGTCCGATAGACCGATGACTTGCATAAGGTCGCTGGTGGAGGCCGAACAGGATATCTGGCGCAAAATGGGGGAATTGTACTATTTGGTACCTTTCGTAAGAAAATTAGTACCCCTTCTATTTCAAAGTTATAAAGAGTGGTCCCGCCATTACAATGCTTAACTTTTTCAAGGTGTCTCTTCACGAAAGTTCCGTAAGAGGTAGTTTTACAGTTTAACTTAATTGTTAATAGGTTCTTCTACCTCTCACTTGGTTCCAAACCAAAGGGTTACACAAGTGTCGTGTTTATATAGACAGTAGCTTATATCCAGCAGTAGTCTGTTATAGTCAAACTCAAAATAAACCAATGCTTGACAGATACTGTAATAAATCGAATAAACCTTTTCGATCATAACCCTTTGACCGCCAATGGCACCTTAGGGCGCCAGACACAATAGATTTTCAATTGTGTCTGGATTCCCGGCGTTCAACGGGTTAGCTTTGATTTTGAAAATAAGTTATGCAATAATTCACAGCCTCTACAGGAATAAGTGTCGGTGGCTCATCGGTCATCCGATCTGGATAATGCAGGTTCAAATCCCGCCACGTAGGTACCAATTTATTTTCAAATTTTCGAAAGTATATGTACTAACGTTTATCCGACGCTTACGGTGAAGAAAGACATCGTGAGGAAACCTGCGCACGCCTGCGAAGAGATTCAAAAGTTGTGCATGGAGTCGGTCAATTAAAACTGGGCCCGCGTGGATGACTAAGGCTTAATCACGGTTTTTTTTACGGATTTTGAAAATATAAAATGCACAAGAAGACCCGTGTCTTGTACACTTGCAATCACCACAATTACATAAACATCCCGCGAGATTACATCCATCTTGATTAATTACGATATAATTGATTTGCGATAAGCACCCTCGGCTTGCATTAAGTATGTTAATATTATCATACACTGCTACTTAGAGACAACTGTAAACTTAATATATATACTAATGTTTGGTATAAAAATAAAACCTGTGGAAGGCCGTTTATAAAGGTTTTTGTAAATGTCACATATATTTGATTAGTTTTAAGGAAATTTTCTTAATGTCATATATATTCGATAAGGTTTAACACAATTTAAGCTCTTAATTTTTTTTGAATTTGATAAAGTTACAGTCACTTCAACGAGAACTTAGTAGATCTTAAAGTAATATTATATACGTCGCAATGTTTAAACTTCTTGTATGTGGTCAAAATACATACATCAGCTCATATACCGTCCCCGATGAGGGGTACGAGTCAACCCGTAACGGGTGTTTGGGCCTTAGTCGTCCACGCAGACCCAGTGTAGGTTGGACGACTTCACGCACTACCTTTGAATCTCTTCACAGGCGTGCGAAGGTTTCCTAAACCTTGCGCTGTTTTCCATTAAAAATAAACTGTGTATAGACGAACTTACTGCCTCCTCTAGGCAGTAAGTTATAGAGCTCTAGCATTCTCTACCAGTTTACCTTCATCATCATCAACATCAGCTCATTAAACGTCCCCACCGAGGGGCACGAGCCTACCCGTGTAGGGTGATTAGGCCTTAGTCGTCCACGCGGGCCCAGTGCGGATTGGACGACTTCACGCACAAGCCTTTGAATTACTTCCAGGCGTGCATGAAGGTTTTCCTCACGATGTTTCCGCCTTTTTGCACCGTACGAGCGTCGGATGTCGCCATATATTTTCGAAAATTGTGAAACACATTGGTAACGGGTCTACACGTACCAATGTGTTCTCTACAGATTTCACCAACAGCCCTTCCAGCCACACATTGAGGACCGACGCTCTTCAGTTTACCTTAATGGCTAGAAAATTAGTACCGTCTCAGCAATAACACTAATAATAATAATATTTATTTATATCTAAAAAAACAAAGCAAGTTCCATATAACAATTCAAGCTTATACAACTTATGAGTTAATTGTATAAAGAAAATAACCAATGAAATTATTAATTACAAAAATTTTAATATATAATAATATTGGAACTTTAAGGACCTATTCTTTAGCAGCGGCCACTGCACTAGGCTTTCGCCTGAAACACAGGAACCCTGAACGATTACATGATTGTATTAAGAATGACTGGCTCGTAAGGGCTTAGCGCTCTACAAGTTAAATCGCCATCCCTTTTAACTCAGTTTAAGTTAAGATCATCGTTGAGTCTTCTTCTAGAATATAGGCCTAAATGGGCCAAATATCATTTTAAATTAAGTAACGATAACGTTCTTTAGTTCCCGTCAGAAAATCGGTGTTTTTACGGTACGCGTCTTATACAGGCAGGCGCGCGTCGTTTCAACTTATGCCGAGGCGGGTCCTGTTGACCTTTTTATGTATGTTTTTTGTTTCATTTTACATGAAAATTTACGTTATATTAATGGGTCAATAAATGATTTTTCTTTCTTTAATTATCAGATTCAATTAACATTTAAACTACATTCTTATAATCAAACAACCATAGTTAATGTTATATATAAGTCAAAGTACTAATAAGTGCACGTGGCTTAAATAATGCAGCTGCATATTATGCATCTCCTCGCATAGCGATCGTTTATATTTCCATTTGTGTAATTACTTCGCACTTAGTTGATTATAAAAGATAATACAGCGCGTATTATGCAATAAAATCTTCTAGTTTCATCATAAAAACAATATTATTATGACAATTCTGATACCTTTTTTATATGAAGACCGGACATGTTCATACACACAAATTATTGTACCGTCCGAGGATCGAACACGGAACACTAGGCGTAAGAGCCGAATCACACCATTTTAAAAATAAAATAATAAATATCCACTAACATTTACACAGCGTCATCTAGCCCCAAGTTAAACGTGAAACCTTATTATGGGTACTAAACAACGGATAAATATACTTATATCAATTTTTTTGGTAAATACATACATATTATACATAAAAAACACCAAGACCCTTACAAACAGACATGTTCATGCACTCAAATGTTTGTACTGCCCGGGGATCGAACCCGGAACACTAGGCGTAAGAGCCGACATCTCAACCATTACACCTAATGGGTCGTCAACAATGGGTATCATCATCACCAATAGTCTACGAATATATCGTCCCACTGCAGGGACAAGACCTTACCACTTTTCATACCATGGCAATGATATCTGTATATATAAAGGTAGATACGTCATCCGTGCCTCAAACGAACTGCCGAAGAGAATACAGTTTGTACTCTTTTGTTTAGGTAAATGTGTTCGAAATGCGAAATATGTGTATGTGTGCTGTCACTGCATTCGGAACACTTTTTTCGATTGTTTTGTGAGCATATCACGAATCCATACTTTTTTACATCATTGAGCCATGGTTGGGCTCACAGACATCCGAATATACAATAAGACTGGACAAGCCGCCAAGTTTATAGGCAGTCCCAGTGTCGCAATTTCTTTTCGGTTCTTACCTGTGAAAAGTTATTATATTTCTTGGTAAATTTACTGATTCACTGCGATGATGGCATGTTACAATTGCACAGGATGGCATTTTGGGAAAAAAAGGAAAATTTCTTCTAATATTCGTGCGTCTTGACTCGTCTCACAGAGCGTAAACTGGCAGCCAGTGTATGCTCGTTGAGCTTACATTTGTCGCACTTAAAAACGCGGCTTGCCCCATCTCCTGTATTGGGAAATCTGTGGTTGGGCTGTAACCCACCACGTAGGCTCCATGAGGAATGGTGAGTGTTAACGACTACCATCCTAAGGTTGTAGCCGGGACCGACGGCTTAACGTGCCCTAAGCACATAATAATCTTTCTATTCGGACAAGCGGGTGATTCAGCTTACAATATCCTAGCCAAAGTGGGGAAAATCACACAAAGTGACGTTTTTCCGCGGATTCGAACCCACAACCTCCGCAGCCGAACATTGTGCCCACTAGACCACGGAAGAGGATTCATGGTGTCATCATCAGCTCATTAAACGTCCCCACTGAGGGGCATGAACCTACCCGTAAATAGTGTTTGGGCCTTAGTCGTCCACGCAGGCCCAAAGCTGGTTGAACTAGTTCACGCACCAACTTTAAATCATTTATTATTTATGGTATACAACAACATTATATCAAGATGAACTTAATTGTTTCAGGTTTATGATTCCGGCTTAAGCTAACTGGCATTAAATGTGAGTATATAATAAGTAATATTAATAAATATTTATTCTCTCCATCGTTCAACAAAGTTTGCTAAATATAAAACCATAAGTAACAAATTTTGTATGTACTGGCACCACAAACTTGTACAATAGAAGTACATACAAAAATATGTTGGTAAACTCACTAAATTATACCTACTTGTAACGTACGACAAATGAACTCTACGTAATTCAGCCGTGGACATAAGTCTCCTCAAAAAGATTATAAAAATTAAAATCTATAAATTGTGTTATTTAAAGAGGATAATTGTTTATTTTTCTCTTTAAGTTTCGGCAAATTTTGTTTTTATTTATATTTGTCTTTTTCTGCGTCCAAGAGTTTTATCAATAACATTACAAGTATTTTTATTGTTTCACTTTATATCTTTTAAATTCTGCACATAATATAACTAAGTACTTTATTGCACAGGTTCTTGCAGATGACGTTTTCAAACATGTTTTTATCACCAATAATAATAAATTAATATACATGACGAAAATTATTAGAACAAACAAGCAAGGTTGACTTAACCTCAACCAATTCTTTACCCAAATACCAGGTAATAAGATTCAAATTGATGTACAACGTTAACAAAATCTGGCATTGGCTTACTTATTTCAGGCGAAACACGCGAGTTTGCATTTAGGCATTTCAAGTATGTACAAGCAAATTTCGACTTATTTTCACTTTATTGGAATAATATTAAGTTTCAAAATGCCGTGGCATACTTATACTTATGCATACAGGGTTCAAAAAGAGACGTTTTACATGTGCTAATTAGTAACCTCGCCATATTGTCGATACTAATTAGGTACAGTCGGCCATGGCGTAACATTGTTGATCTGTCACGCATAATATGACACATTTTATGCTAGTGTGACAGATTCGCGAAATTAGTATCGTACTTTCCACCATCCATAATAAAATACTAAACCTTATTTTTATACAAGCGCAACTTATTTCATAAGTTCTTTTATTGATCACCTTTGATTTCAATATTTTATTTTCTAAAATACTGAAACTAAGAATAACGTTAACTGATTTATAGTGAGCAATGTCGTCACAACTCACTACGCATGTCTTTTGTAATTTTCGAAATTATACGGACGAAGGAACGGCAAACGTTGTATCATGTAAGAATTATAAAAAATTATATTTTTTCTCAATCTTTATAACGAAAACCGGTAAAAGCTTGAAATACAATACGTGCATTAAACAATGACTAAATTATTAGATATATATATTCACGATACATATATTAGGAAGTTATAATGAAATTGATATTTAAGTGCATACTGCCTTTGCTTCATTAAATTATTTCAAAAAATTTTTGTGATTTAATAATAAATTGTGAGCAGTATTTCTGGAAATAGTTTCACTTTGTGTATTCTTAATTCCTATGCACGCTACTGCCCCCGAAGGTCAATGTAAAGGTTTTATACAATTGAAGTTATTTATAAACTAACAAATACGACCTTATGCGACACGTTTTAACACCCACGGCGTAATAACTCTAGAGGTTAGAAACCATTATGTCTCGCTTTGACGTAGCCTTTGCTAATTGGGTGCAAAGCAACAGAAAAAGCGAAATGCCCACGGAATTGCAAAAATTAGGTCGATGACGTAACTACCTCCTTGATTTAGTGGTCTAACGGTTTAATTTAGATTGATCTGGGGTTGTGAATTAGAAACCCGCGGGGACATCGCATAGTGAAACTCACTTTGTTCCATTTTTCCCAGTTTGGAAGATGAAATGGAACATAATTAAATACTTCAGAGCACATTTACCCTCAGTCGCGACTTTTAACTTTCTATTCCTATTCAACATATCGCAGTCCACCGCTGGACATAGGTCTCCCCCATTTTGCGCCAGATATCCCGGTCCTCCGCTTTTCTCATCCAGCCTTCACCAGCGACCTTTCGCAAGTCGTCGGTCCATTTAACTTGTAACTTCATTCTTCATTAAGTTTTTTTTTATAATTGCATCTGTAGTTATAACCTATCAAATCAACTTCTGGTGTTTTTTATGCTGTCTCTTAGGACTAAATTATTTGTTGTTTTTGGTCATCAAGGATCGCAAGAGTTTTGTATTTTTTTATAAACTTCTTGATCATCACACGATTAAGTAAAGTTGTTGTATAAATAATAATTATTGAAATTCATCGCATCATCCATGACCGCAATGTGATAATTAAACGTATCACATAACCGTCAGTTAAGTTTGGACATAAAATGCACAACGCCACGTAAATTACCATTACTTGAGTAATTTAACTAAAATGGACACACGGATTGTCACGGATAGTGTGTTAATGCAGTGGATTATGTATTAATAGTGATGTGCTATTATTTGAATAAGACGATTTAAAGTATCGATAAGTTAAATATTAAATTTTAACCTACACTCGTGCTAAAATCACAAAAAATTCGTGCTATAGAGTGCCAAAACAATAAGTGTTATGTTGTGTCTTTATGCTCCTATCGGCCCTGTGACAGACTCTTACTGACTGGCACACTGTAACTTTATTTGTTGTTATGAATAAAATGATTGAGCCTTTTAATGCAACATAGTAACGTCAGCTTTAGAGTGTCTTTAATTATTAAGAACCTAATAGGCCTTAATTATGTTGAGTAATTTATTATTACACTAATATTTAAGTGATTACAAAATAGATATGAAAAATTTTCAAATAATTCCATGATATAAAAAGTTCCACTAACAACTTTATGTCGACACACGAGATAGAGCACGAGATACATTTATATTATATAATCTTATTTTGTTCTATAATGCTATGAGAAAACAAAGCTATCAGTTTGTAACAAGCAAATGCTAATACGCACGTACTTTAAAATACAACAAATCTTTGGAAACAGATATTTTATTAACAGACAAGCGTGAAGTGTGATGAAAAACCTTTTTTATTGTTATTTGAAAAAAAAGATTAATTATAGAGTAGTTTCATCTAAATTTAACCTTACATCGAAAACCTACTGTTAGACGGAAAAGAAACGACCAACGCTACACATCCCTAATCAATTCAAGAGTGGTGTCACGTCACTAATATTTCACTCTTGATGTAAGCATTACGCACGGGAAACACTCGTTATGTACTTAACAATAAGATTGAATCTAAAAATTAAACGTATTTAAACGTAAAGAATCATTTAATACTATAGATACATATTATCAATTCATGCATAACCCACTAAGGTTAAGTTTAAGAGATCCGATACGAAACAATGATTTAAAAAGTATGGATTTGTGATATGCTCACAAAACAATCAAAAAATGTGTTCCCAATGCGGTGACAGCACACATATACATATTTCGAATTTCGAACACATTTACCCAAACAAAAGAGTACAAAGTGTACTCTCTACCGCGGTTCGTTTTTGCGGCACCGATGGCGTATCTACCTTCATATATACAGAATATCATTGATACGAAAGCACTCACAAAATCGTACATACAACCTACATCAAAGGTTCTGTTTATTTGACACCAATACATACCGAGGGCTTCACCTTTGACCTTTGCTAAAACAACCTTCGGGTCGGCAAATATATGAATCTTGTTCTATTCACACCTCCGGTATTGTCCTGTCCATAATACAAGGTATCTTGAACAAAGTACACTTGCCATGAAATATTAATGTTTGCTTTCTTGTATCAATTTACTTTTGGTTGGCTTTTCCGATTCTTGATACATGTTTTGACCTTAATAATTATTTTGTCACATATGGGCTTATGTTTGAGTATACGTAGCTATGTGCAAGACAAATTTTGATCATGGTAATTGGTATGTATGGTATTGTATAAGCCTAATCAGCCCGTTAAAATTTTGAAAATACTTAATGAGCGCTGCTTTCTGTTTTCTGCTCATTTAGAATAAATAAAATAAATATCCACTGACATTCACACAGCGCCATCTAGCCCCACACTAAGCATGAGCCTGTTATATGGAAACTAAACAACGGATAAACATACTTATATACATTTATTGGTAAATACATATGATACATAGAAAACACACACAAACACCAATTCAAACAGATTTTGTTTCTAAGTCTCATCTTAAGGTACCCATTTTAAGCAAAGGGCTGATGCTATACTGGTATAAATATGGTATCAACCCTTCCTTTTATATAACAAAGGATACAGGACGGCCAGGACGATGGTAAGTGATGCGCCTGACCATGACAGAGTAGCATTGATTGCGACAACAACTCATAAACAGTTATATTCTCTGTCAATGCCGCTCTTCGCCTGTCACCCGAGACAACAGATGTTAGGTCTCTTATATCCAGTAATTTAAGCTACAGTGCTCTAATCCGGAACACAAAAGTACAAAACACTGCTATGTCACGGAACAATATGTGGCACTGCCTGTTTTTGGGCCAGATATTGCGGTATGAACGTATGAGTATTTATCATTTATTCTAGAAAGTGCACTTAAAATTATTTGACATTACTGCAGTATTGCCAACTGTACAATAAAACATGCAAAGGCGTCATACAGTTCGGAATTCACCCGTCAATTCCGTTAATCTCAGCTGTCAAGTATTTCTTTTGACATCGTATGAAAATATTAACACAATGAAATTTGTTCGCCTTCGCTCGGTTTATTGACAATGACTGACAGTTTTTTCTGCATACATGAAATGGAACGTTTCATTTTAACTGATGGAGAAAGTGTATCGCGTCTACATGTTTCAATTATCCATTTATTTATAACGTTCCATGGAACCTAACATTAAAGTGGACTCACAAAAGAGCTCAAACAATTAAATAAATATAAATAAATATTCACTGACATTCACACAGCGCCATCTAGCCCCAAGTTAAGCGTGAAGCCTGTATTATAGGTTCTAAACAACGGATAAATATACTTAAATACTTTTTTTTTTGTAAATACATACATATTATACATAGAAAACACTCAGACCATTACAAACAGACATGTTCATGCACACAAATGTTTGTACTGCCCGGGGATCGAACCCGCAACCTTTGGTGTTGCAGTCGACGTCTCAACCGCAACACCAAATGGGTCGTCAAACCATTTGGTGTTGCGGAAAATTTATTGATCCTGTGGGTCACAGCAAACATATCCAGAAAGAGGAGTTTTAAATAATCTCAATGACTTTTCCATCATCATAATTATTAATTAAAATTAATATTTATTAATTAATATTATTAATATTAATTAAAAGTTATGATGGAAAAGTCATTGAGATTATCATTTCAACTATGGATACTTATTGATAAGCATTTATAATAAAGGTATTTCTTTATCAATAATACCCAGAATTATACAACCAGAGATATTAATGCCTTGATATAAACCTGGAATCCTCATGTAGTAAGTTATATCAAAAGGCAACAATATGTATTACACACACAAGACTTCATTACGAACACCGTCCGTCCAAACATTAATGCGATAATGATTATTAATGACTCGATCGGAAGTTTTAATGCTAACCAACGTAATCGAAAATCAACACTACATTTCGCCACATAAGGTACAAAACAAAACATTCATTTTAGTCAAGGCTCAATGGACTGTAGAGCTTGGTGATAGAATTGAGAATAAACAATCAATGCGGAAGGTAGGCCTAATGCATACTTTACACGATACAGAATAGGGCAAAGTATTTTATTCACACTGAATAATTTATTACGGTGTGCTATCTCTAACAAATTGTCGATAAAATGTGGAACAGTTTGGCTCAGAGTAAAATATTGTTTAATTGTATTCTTTGAAGAACAGGCTGAAGTTGAGATGGTGTATAAAGAAAACCGTATATCAAGAGCATGTTTCTCTTCAAATTATCGATGTCCATTACTGAACATAGGTCTCTCCCAAACTGCGCAAAATATTCCTGTCCTCCGCCTTTCTTAACTCATCACAAATCGTCAGTCCAACGGGATGGAGGGCGTCCTACGCTACGTCTGCCCAGACGCGGTCTCCACTCCAGAGCTCGTCTTCTCCAACGGCCATCGGCTCTGCGCATTGTGATTAGCAGACTACCACTTCAACTTGCTGGTCCGGTGAGACTTTAATTCTCTCTCGGATATCATCATATTACCTTATTTAGTACAAGGAAGACCTAAGAAAAAAATATGTACAGCAAATAAATAGAAATTCAGAATTACTAGTGTGTTTGTTTTAAAGCCAGCTGATGTCATCTCAGAGTTTTAAAGTAAAATACAAGACTGCCTTACTTAAAAGACAATATATGACTGAAGACTTGAAACATTCTCACGCAGCAAATATAGCTCTTAGATCATTTTTAATTTTAAATTAATAAACAAATACATACACATACGCTCACACACTCATTTACAAATAATCAATTACACACTCACCAACACAAATACCTCTTACATGTACACACAGAAAGTTCGGGCAGAAATAAAGTAGGATTTAATTTATGTTTTTTCTTTGTCATTGTTTAACGTATCTTATTATAAAAACGCACCATACTTATATAATATTAAAGATTGTCAACCAAGCATAACCTCGGCCTTCCAACAACATCTCAGAGGGTAATGGGAGTAGCTGAACAACAGCGATGCTCGGGATTGTTCTCGTTGCAAACTCAGCTGAGCTCCTTCCCGTTGTCTCAAAGTACTTGTTTTTTTTTATTTTTGATTTTTTATTTGTTAAATGTTTGAAGAGAAAAATAAATATATTCTTATTCTTATTACTTTGTCAGGGCAAGGGATGACGAAGATAGAACGTATTTTTTTAAATTCTTGTTGTCATATAACAATCACCAAATAAGACAGAATTATACCTACTACATCACATAATTCGTCAACTAATAATAACGAATAATTTCGGAACTAAATATTTTTATTTCAAATTACTTTACTCTGTGAAATTACGTCATTAATTCGGTAATTGACTCATATGTTCAATACTGATCAATAACTTCCGCAAAATAAGGAACTTTATAAATCTTCAGCACGCATCGCCAATGTCGTGGTGAGCACGCGCAACTATCGACAGCTTCAACAAGTAATGAATGTAAAAAATACATGCAAAATTTAAAAAGGTACGTCTAATAATTAAAATAACTTTTGTTCGAAATAATGCATACTTTTTGTTCGCAATCACGACGTTCCGGGTTCCTCATCAGTTGGCCTTCCTATTTTAAGCTTAAAATAAGATATTTCCGAACCCCTGGTCTTTAAATCAATGGATACTTACAACATACATACAATAGCTTAATGAGGTAGCATGTCTGCCTGATTGATTGTGGAACAATAAAGTTGTTCAAAACAATATAATAATAAAAATTTCGGGTCACGATATATTATGTCCCCGATAAACTCCGAAACTACAGAAACAATTTTGATAAAATTTTAATTTATTATTATTTTTTTGTATCTCAATACATATATTATATAATTGAAGATTTTTCAATAGTTATCATAATATATTAAACATTTGACCGCCAATGGCGCCTTTAGGCGTACGACATAATAGATTTTCTAATCTGTCTGGATTCCCGGCATCATCATCATCAGCTCATTAAACGTCCCCACCGAGGGGCACGAGCCTACCCGTATAGGGTGATTAGGCCTTAGTCCACGCGGGCCCAGTGCGGGTTGGACGACTTCACACACAACCTTCGAATCTCTTCGCAGGCGTGCATGAAGGTTTCCTCACGATATTTTCCTTCACCGTAAGAGCGTCGTCGTACATATATTTTTCGAAAATTCGAAAATACATTGGTACGTGTCGGGATTTGAACCTCAGCCCTCCCGGTAGGAAGGCGACAGTCCACACCACTGAGCCACCGACGCTCTCCCGATCTCCCGACGGATTCCCCGCATTCCGGGTTAAATAAATCCTCATAATAAAGAAAAGAAGACGAAGTGACCACGGAGGTAGTAAGATAGGATAACGCAATGTTATTATTACTATTGCCATTGTTGTATTTATAATGATCAAGTGTTGCCAACGCGGAAAAGGAACCGCAGTAAGGAAACGTGCGTGGGAAATCACACTCTGAGCTCACTTGTATTGAATTCAAATTTCAATGACAGTCCCACTGTTTTGGACATGTCTTGCAACTAATCCACGCCTTAGCTGTGTTTGTAAGATACATATTTTGTCATTTAGTAATCAACAAAGATGTGTTTTAGTGTTCTGTTAAAAACTAATTTTACTATTCGTTATGGACATACATTTACATTAGTAACATTTTTGTGAATTTTTAAAGTTAAACCTCTGATGGCCTTTGTATCTTTACTGAGCAAGTAGCGAATGTAAATGACTCTTTACCTTAGAAACGCAACTTATTAAACCTTATGTCTGATGTCTTAGAGTTAAGAATGAGCAGCCAAAGCGGAGGGTTGTTTAGAAGAAAAAATTTATATAATAGGACTTAAATTACACTGTACCCTTAACTTTAAGCTACACAACACAATTTTAATGTTTATATCTCATTAATAGACTCTGTCTAGGAAACGACACAAATAATATATGTCCATCGACATCCACACAGCGCCATCTAGCCCTAAACTAAGCAACTAGCCTGTTATATATGTAAGATATAATAGATAAACATACTTTTATACTTTTCTTTTGTAGATAAAATTTAAATTTATGTAGTTAAATATTTTGTAGATTTTTGTATTATAAATCGAAACACCCAGACCAATACAAACAGCCATGTTCATGCACACAAATGTTTGTACTGCGCAGGGATTGAACCTAGATACCTTGGTGTAGATAATAACAGACGCGCGACGTCTCATACATTACACCACAAAAAACGTCAAATAAGCATTCATGCAATCTTGTTAATGAGCCCTGAGCTAATTTGATAATTAGCTGACGATGCTATCGGTGCGTGGAAAACTTTGTTTCTCTAGCCACGTCGGCTGTACTTTGCCAAGTTTTTTTATTTGGAAACCCAATATTGTATTTTCGTGAAGAAAGCTAAAGGCATTTGCAAGTCAAATTGCCGACGAGGACGGGCAAAGTAAAAACCTTTCGTTATTTAAAAGCTGTAAATAAATATTGAAACGATGATATTAAAGTTGGAAAGAATAACAGCAAGTCATTGTTATTTTGAACTGTAACATCAGTGTTTTAGTTATTTTTCAAAGTGGAGATGAATTTTAGATTTATTTTTATAAAACAATTCGCATTATTGATTACTAATACATAGTTAATACCTTATTAATTCATTCAATTGTAAGCTTCATTTCAAAATGTACAATTTATATGTGATCTTAGGTTAGGTCAACAATACACTAAATAAAAGCACAGTCTCACTCAAAAAGAGTCCAGGCAAAATATTGCTCATCGCGTTAGTTGGGCAGAATTTTCATTTTATCACTTCGCTCGCTACATATCACAGTAACATAGTATTATGCTCGTGCATTTGATTTTGTACCCATTTAATGCCGCTTTAAGGTCAAAATTGTAATGAATAATTTTATGTCATAAATATAACAATACGTACGCATAAAGTTGACATAAACTATGTGTCAAGCGGCTCGGACATTCTTTGTTTGATATTTCTTCGTGATTATATTATTATTAATAATCTAAGGTGGTCCTCTGTGTATTTCTTTTAAAAGCTAATATTTACTGAGTAAACTCAATTTTATTATTTCATAACCCAAAGAACTCCTTAAAGGAAATAAATTTAATTATTAATATTGATGCATATGAATATTTCACTGCAACAAAGTCAAACCGGAAACCAATGCATAAAGAAATCCCATCATTTATTTTCAAGTCAACTACAACTGCGCGTCCCCCTAATTTTTTTAACTCTCCATCGTTAGTAGCATAATGGAAATTTGAATAATTACTTGTTTGTATTCACTCCATTAATTAGTTAACATTGTTTTTAACTCGCTTTCGAGTTTTTCTAATTAAATCCCTTAATAGAAACTTATGGAGTCCTCTTCTCGCCTGGGAATAACTTAATCGGTTGCTATACAATTAACTGAATTTCGTTAGAAATTACAATACAAATGATGTTGCTGTGTGTAATTTATGGTTTTGGTTATCATGATAATCAAGTGTGACTTCTGTTGGTAGCAATGTAATTTACCTTTTTATTTTAATGTGTTGGTAACATTGTATCAATGCTATCATAGCCCATTTTTTGTGTGGTGTTAATCTTCTACTTTTCTTAAAGTTTTTTTTAATAGGATAGGATGGGGGGCAAACGAGCAGACAGATCACCTGATGGAAAGTGAATACTGCCGCCCATGGACATTTGCAGCAGTAAAAGTCCATTAATCATTTAACTTAACTATATAGCAGTTGCTATATAGTTAAATTAAATGATTGTTTTTCTTACATTTCTACGGTTTCCAAATCATAATCGCATGTGGGATATAAACCTTGTAGTGTTGGTAAATTAGATTCAAATTTTCTGATTTAAAAGGCTATGATTTTGGATAATTCGTGAAAAACTAATAAGAGAAATTATAGTGGACCTTTATTTATACACCCGGACCTCTTTAAATTAATACCCCCAAGCGTAAGGATTATGGAAAAATATATCATCATCATCAGCTCATTAAACGTCCCCACCGAGGGGCACGATCCTACCCGTATAGGGTGATTAGACCTTAGTCGTCCACGCAGGCCCAGTGCGGATTGGACGACTTCACACAAAACCTTCGAATCTCTTCGCAGGCGTGCATAAAGGTTTCCTCACGATGTTTTCTTTCACCGTAAGAGCGTCGGATAACGTACATATATTTTCGAAAATTTGAAAACACATTGGTACGTGTCGGGATTTGAACCTCAGCCCTCCCGGCAGGAAGGCGACAGTCCACACCATTGCGCCACCGACGCTCGTCTGATGAAAATATATCTGAAGCCTGTTATGAATTTGAAAAGCTCTTTTCCTAATACTGTGATGTGCAAATCACAATTCAATGTATAAATAACATGACCTGTAAGTTTTCCTTAGAAATAATTTATTCTCATTGCAAGTATTAAATACTTGTGCAAACTAGGTATGTGAACCGCATGTGACTATTATTTTCGTAAATTTATTATCAATAACGTAATTTGATTTGCAAACGGCTCATCTTTAAAATCAATTCGTAACTAGACAATACCTGTTTTGTAAAACAGGTTAGCCATTTAAATCAAAGGTCAAATTTGTTTATATTGGTAACAAGGGTGCGATGAACTTTTAAACGCTAAAGGATAATTTTTACATGTGTGTAACCACTGAACGGTTGCATTTGTTTATTTTTAAGCAAACTTAAAATTTAAACTACGTAGTAATAATAAATAAAGCTCAGGGTGGTTACCGCCATCTCATAAAACAGCGTTACAATAATATTACTTCGTCTTTTCTGATACATGCTAAAGTATCATTATAACAATACTGTTTTTAGAGATTGTGGTTACCCCCCTGATCCCATCCGAGAGAGGTAGGCAGAGATGATGGAACTCCACTTTGCGTGATCCTGACATACTTCCCTAGCTTCATTCATATCCATTAATCTTTTCATACAAGCTCGTAGTCCTCTTGCTTGGGATCCCAGCCTTCTTAAGGATTTGACAAATTTGGTCATGGTAAGTCCTTCTGGGTCGTCCCCACCTCGTTTATCCTTCCACATTCGCACAATAAGCCTGCTTAGTAATACTTAATGAATAGCAGTGAATGAATATGACGATGAAATACTGACGATAGAATGAGTATACACTGAGACATACTGAGATAGTAGTAAATACAAAGGTTAGGTTCAATTCAAAACCTCCTACGTCAGTCGCAGGACTTATCTTGAGACCCCTTGTGCATAATGTTCCCTGCTTGCCCTGTTCAGTCGTTGGTCCCGGCTCCTATCTTAGGATGGTAACCATTACCATCCACCAATCCGTACTGATCCCGCGTAATGGATTATGGCCCAATCTCCCCCCCCCCCCCCCAGTCATGCTGTGCTAACAGGTCTGTCCCTTAAAGGACGTTCAGGAAGGGGGCTTATAATTAAACAATTAAACACCTCTTTAAAATATTGTGACAAACGAATGGTGTAATACAAAATCCTTGTAATTAACATTGCCGCATTGCTTCTAATATTAATGGCCGGTGTTAAGGCCGTACCTTAAAGGGCAGGTGCGCGTGCGCACATCTGTATGCGCAGCGGAACAAGGTCGTCGCATAACATTAATGTTATGAGATTTTCGTTTACAATACGATTTGCTTGATATTAAGCATTAATTACTGAATCCTACCAATCATTTATTTGAGTATACGCTCAAAATAAAACAAAATACTGAGTTTTTATAAATAAATATTTCCTGAGGAATTTGTGTCCTGAGGTTCTTTGAATTTGTATATCCCAAATTTAGCAAATAACTGGTCTAGGTTTTCTTGATGCACATTGTATAATAAATACAAACTCCTAATATAAACCAAATCCCGTAAGAATAATAGTAAATTAAAATGAATAACTTATCTAACATTCATAGATACATATTGATACGCTCACACATATTATTTTTAAATTGTCGATGTAATAGCAAAGGTATATAAGAAATAATTATTGTAAGATCTTCATTTAGATCCTGTTAAAAATAAACGTTGGTGGGTCATAAGTGTCGACTATTGCCTTCCTATCTGGAGAGTGCAGGTTCACAACATATAAGCTGATGATGATGAAAAATATGTAATAACCGCCAATAACCGCATCAAAATCTTTCGAGAAAGGATATCACAAAGACCCCATAACGGTTACTGGGTCATTCAACCTATTTAATTATGTTAATTTTCCGATAGGTTTACGTTTAAAGGAATGTCAAGTTTTAGATGTCCAATGACCCATACTAACCGGAATTTGTAACGAAATTTTAACACTATCTTGTCAATTCGAAACATTTTAGATAACTATGTAATAGTTTATATATTTCTTAAGAAATATTACATTAAAAGCTGTGTGATTGGTGTCATGACGACTGAACAAAAATTGCAAATAAAAGAAAGAATATACTCAAACTAATAATAACAACGAATTAAAATAATAAATAGATTATGTATAGTAAATAAAGTGTAGCTATTTATATTAATTTGGTAACGGATGATACGTACCTAAGCTATTATTTTCACAGTTTACCGAAAAAGTATTTTTTTACGTTATAACTGTTATAAGTGTACAGGACGCTCACTTGATGGCAACTGACACGCCTTACCATGACAGATCGGCATTGAGGGAGCCCAACAACTGATAGACAGTTATTATTCTCCAGTCAATGCCACTGCGCCCGACACTACAACAACAGATGCTAGGTCTCTTGTGCCCGGTATTTCCTAGCTACAGTGCCCTCACCTAACACAAAAGTGCATAATTATCTTGCACTGCCGTTGGTACCTACTAGACGACTCAGTACCTACCGAGTCTGCCATCTCGTAAAATAATATGATAGAACAATAATAAGATTTTTATTTTACTTCTAGACACAACATACAGCGCCATCTAGCCCTAGAAATAGCTCCTACCTTGGGAAATAAACAACGGATAAGCATTTTAATTACGTATACATAGAAAACATCCAGATTTATGATGGGCTTACTCTTAAGCACAGACTATCCTAATGGAAGAGACTGCTCTAAGATGGAGCGAGCTTGCTTAGAAAAAGCGTATTCACTCGTTTTTGAATGCCACGGGGTTGTATGTGGCCGGAAACACAGACGCAGGAATCATTCCATTGACAGACACTACACTATACCACAGATAATAATAATAATAAAATCTTTTCATTATTTTCCAAGATATTTAGAACCACTTTGTGTTGTATATAAGTGTCAACATATGTATAATTTATAAACAAAAGAACCTGATGTTACATGAAATCCACTGCTTATTATAGCTGCGTTTTTTTATCAATTTCAACAGAAAAATAGCATAGCATTTGTGCTGTTAGTCTTTTGTTTCCTTGCCGTATAATTGTTCGGTTGTTATAAATAAAGACATAAGATTACAGTGGCCTACATTAGAATACCATTAGCAATTATGACAGGCTTATATTGAATAATATAAGCCTGTCATAATTGCTAATGGGCTCAGTGGTGTGGACTGTCGCCTTCCTACCGGGAGGGCTGAGGTTCAAATCCCGACACGTACCAAAGTATTTTCGAATTTTCGAAAATATATGTACGTTATCCGACGCTCTTACGGTGAAGGAAACCTTCATGCACGCCTGCGAAGAGATTCGAAGGTTGTGTGTGAAGTCGTCCAATCCGCACTGGGCCCGCGTGGACGACTAAGGCCTAATCACCCTATACGGGTAGGCTCGTGCCCCTCGGTGGGGACGTGTTTAATGAGCTGATGATGATGATATTTAATAATGTATTACAACATTGATTGTTGTAACTGCCTCCATGTTTACAGCGTTGGATTTAAAACTCTGCATGATCCGAGGATCGACGGTTCAACAAATCCTGCGAAGAAATCGCATAGTGAAAATTCCCACCAATTTTATTCGTTTTCGCTAGTACTTCGAATTACGTCAAGCGGCCAGTGTCTCGCTTAGTACAAAAAAGTTTTATTTTACAGTTCGAAATATTTTTTGGTAGATTTAATCAAAGATAAATTGAAAAAAAAAATTATGTTTTTTGTTATTTAATCAAGTTTAATCATAACGAATGTCTGAGATATTGCGATGAAAATAGTGGCCCAACATTGGTCACGTTACCATATTTAACTTGTTAATCCATATCGAGTCGATAAGGAGATTATATTTTCATAGTTAACACTTTATTGCTCAGAAGTACACAAAAAAACAATACTGCGGGCAAAGGCGGCCTTATTGCAAGCGATCTCTTCCAGACAACCTTTGAGCATGGAACAAAGCAGCAGGCAAATATTATAATGAGCG
>PQWD01012890.1:0-43520 GCA_019425675.1 Leucinodes orbonalis | reverse complement strand
AATAAAGTTCTAACCTTTATTTCTTATTAAATCTGACCTTCAAAAATACAGAACGCTGAATGTAAACACTCAGTTATCCATCTGATTGAAGTATTCAAAGCTTGCCAAGGATTCTGAATAAAAAAATATCAAATGACATTTACACAGCGCCATCTAGTCCCAAACTAAGCATATAGCCTACATGCTAGTAGTACATTGAAAGTACATTCCTTTCGTGTATAACATAACCATTTCTAAACAACACACCCGCCGTTCTACCCACACTGTAAACCGGGTACTGAAAGAACGATACTTAGAACATACTTATTTTTTTTTTTATAAATATAAAACATATACATATAAAACAAACAGATGTTTGCATTGCAAGGAATCAACCTGATATCCTTGGCGTAAGAGCCATATCTGAACCATTTACACCTCATAGGTCGTCAAAATTCATGAATATGTAAAGTTGTAGATAGAAACTGCTGTTTTCTATGTAAACTAATTATTGCAGACATGACTACAAATACTGTAAGACTAAATTTAAATATATTTTTCTTCTTCTCAGCCGTATACTCTGTCAGAGTGGTCGTGGTTATGTTTCAGTGTTGTTGTATGGTGCTCTCATGATGTGTCGCCATGCATCTCTATTCTTGAGTGCGAGCACTCGTTAATACTTTTTTTCGTGTTGGACTTGATGAGATCCGTCCATCTAGTCGGAGTGCGCCCACGAGCTCGTTTGCCTTCAACTTTGCCTTGAACAACCAATCCTTCAAATAAATTTACTGCAATTATAATCTTTTAAATATACTACAATAAACTAATAAGAAATTTGAAGTTGTCGAAAGTTGAACTTTCCTAGAAATCAAAACTAATATTCAAGTCTTAATTTAATCTAATCTCGATATGCACATTTCATTCAACTTAACGAATAAGTCATCTTCTATCTCACTGAGAATCTGAAATTAGAAAGGATGTTAAAAACCACAATACAATTATTTAAACATTTTTTAATTGCGTTACTTTCAATATCAAAATCAATGAGTTAATAAGTGTTTATTGAAGGTACTTAAACTGCTAGATTAAGTGGTAGGCATGGCTTAGTTGGATAAAATCGTAATACATATTTGAACAACTAAGTTGAACGTTTTTAGAAAAAAACGTAGCAATTAAGCAGATAGCCCACCTATTAGAAAGTTGCAATTTTCGCCTATCATTCATCCATAATGCAATTGCAAACTTGAAATAGTAGTTATATGATTGAGGTAAATAAGCAGACGATTTTATGCTGTTTTATAGTCCACTAGCTTTTGCCTGCGGTTTCCGCTTTAGTGGTAACGAACAAAATATAATTTATACGCAGCTGAAGATGATATTATACCTTAAAAACTGCGAAAAGTCCCATATAAAATTAAACTTCCCCCTTCTTTTAACGCATTGGGGGTCTATTTCCGAAAAAAATGGTGAAAAATTTTTTGCTAGTAACAAATAGTCCGCATAACAATTCTGAGCTTTCAACCTTAAAATTTGCGGAACTTTCCATACAAACTTTCTAACCCCAGTTAAGAGAAATGTGATGTTACAAGTAGACAAAAAGTAGCTTGTTCCGTATCCAGTTTATAGCTATTACCTTACCAAATTTTATCAAAATTCTTTTGACCTTTTAAGCGTGAAAGCGTAACAAACAGACAGACAGAGCTACTATCGCATTTATAATACGTATATTTGTATGGATTATACAAGTCAGTCAGTTTTAACATTTTATGTAGTCTTTGAACACAAAAAAAGAAAGGGCAAAAGTAATAAAGAAATGTGTCTGGCATTATTCATCCCGGTACGATAGGCACTAGGGCACGTCGAAGAAAATAGGATTTTCTTTTGTCCCGAGCGCCGGGAGCGAGTGATAAGAAGTTGGAGCGGTGTTAAAGCCTTAATTGATACAGCACGATCCGCTGCGACTTGGTGGACTTTTGACTTCCAGATTAACAAAAATACTGTTATGTCTCTAGGGTTAAATGCATTAAATAAATTAGTAAATCATTATAATTGAGTATTCTTTTTTATAATTATGCTAGGCCACTACAAGATAAAATTTTACACGATCACACAAGGTTAAAAAGCAGTGGTGAGGTGAAAGTGGTTTATAAAGTTTTTCTTTCTACCGAGGAATTCTTGTTGCTTCTTACAGTAAACACACGGCTCTGGTTTAGAATATGTAAATATTCTCTCCGCTCACTGCCTAATATGGGCGTTTTTTAAACTTCCAAAATTTGTTCTAACGAGGCTCCTTCGATGGCAATGAGAGCGCCTAAGCAAATTAACAATGCCCACTCAAACTTGCCTACTTTTGGAAAGTTGATGTTTTGACTTATTTGTACAGTAGGCGTTAAAATCACTTATGTACCCAAGTGTTATACTAATATTCAAATAAAATATTGTAACTTTTGATAGTATTCCATATTGAGTTCCCATAGTTCATTCTGGTCCTTTAGTATGGAGCTAAATTACTTATTTATTATATTTTAAGCAATATCAGGTTACTAAATAGATTAATATTTGAACTAATCATAGATTAGTTCAAATATAATATTAATTACCTCAGAGACTTAATCTTAATATATTCTATCAAGGTTTTCATCGCATTTCACCCGATAATTATTAAAAGAAACATACGAAGTCATCAAAAAAACAAGATGAAATTACTTGATAAATATTTCATCTTAACACAATGTACAACAGGGCCGATTTGACAAAGGCAAAAGTTACAACAGTATAAACTGTTTAAACTTTATCAACAGTATAAACTGTTTAAACGTTACAACAGTATAAACTTTATGAACTGTTTATACGATTTTCATTTATAATGCATTTATGAGATCCGCCTTTGAAACAAGATTTCCTCGGCACTCGAACTTTCATCTGCTAGAGGAATGCTACAGAATAACGATGAAAATGAACGGCCGAACAAAATTCTAAAAATAAAACTCTAAAAGCTTCTGTTCTTGATTTCAGCTGCTTCTGTTCTTGAACGCTGCTTGATTTCAGTAACGCCTTCAACACAGTAGATTTTGATATTCTGCTCTCCATCTTGCGCTCTCATAACATATCTCCAACGGTGATTGAATGGTTTCATAGTTACCTGTATAGGCGCTGACAGCGCATTCGCGTTAAAGATTCTTTTTCTGCGTGGTGTAATACTTCTGCCGGCGTTCCGCAGGGTGGCGTCCTGTCACCTCTTTTGTTTTCTATTTTCATAAATTCTATCACTCTTCCGCTAACTTATTCCTATCATTTGTATGCAGACGATCTCCAAATTTATACACAAGCTCCGCTTTCAGATCTCTCAGTTGCTATCGAGACTACCAACAGAGACCTCATCAGTATTGCTGAGTGGAGTCGCTCCTACGGCTTGAAGGTTAATTCAGCGAAAACTCAGACCATCATAATAGGTAGCCATTGATATATTTCACGGATTCAACATGACATGTTACCCCAGATCATTTTTGATGTAACTCCTATTCCCTACAGCCGTAAAGTTAAAAACCTAGGCGTTACGTTTGTGGAAGCACCAGGTATCAGAGGTAAGTAGGAAGGTGTTGCCGCTTACGGATCTCTTAAGCGTCTCAGGAATCTTTTGCCGACCAAAACCAAAATAAGCCTGGCACATTCGCTTCTCCTTCCGATGCTGGATTATGCAGACGTTTGTTATCCCGATTTATCCATTCAACTATTAAATAAGCTCGAGCGTCTGCAGAATCTTTGTATCAGATTTATATTTAGCCTGCGTAAGTATGACCATGTCTCCTCATATAGATCCCAACTTCAATGGTTGCCTATTGCCCGTAGAAGGGACTTTCACATTCTCTCCCTCCTGTACTCATTCTTTCCCACCCTAACACCCTCTTTATCTTAAAGATCGTTTTATTTTTCACTCTGCAACCTTGGCCCGCGTATTGTGTGCCAGCACTAAATTGACGCTTGACCTGCCGTCTCATAAGACTGATTTCTACGGAAAGTCTTTCACAGTACGAGCGATCAAGCTGTGGAATGCCTTGCCCAAGGACATTCGTCGTGCGCCGTCTCTTGAGACTTTTAAGAGCCGAGTAAAGAAACATTACTTGCACTAAATATTTGTGATCTTTGCTTTCCTTCACCTTTTTTCCTATGCTGAATGCTGTCAATGTCTTTGCTTCATGTAACTCTGATTGTATTTTGTATTATCTTATCTTCCATTAGTTTATGTATATATTTTATTATGTATTAGTTTATTTTATGATTATATATGTAGTAATGTGTACTTAGTTTATGTACTATTATGTTATAACTATGCATTAAATTAAGTTTTTGCACTAGCCCGCTTACCTATAAGTTTTTCTTTCGCCAAAGGTTGCCTGAAGAAATTGCTACTTAGCAATAACCGCCTGTATTGTACTTGTTTTTTGTTGTTTCTTGTTGTGTTGTGATATTATTATTTTTTCTCTTCTGTGCAATAAAGAATTTTTATCTTATCTTATCTTGTTGATTTATTTCAAATTTTCCTCTGAAAGGAAATATTACTATACCTTGACTGGTATGTGCTGACTGCATGCATTGATAAATGGTGAAACATAGAGATTCAATCTCATAAAAAACACATGTATGTACCTATGTTTATGAATAAATGAATTATTATTATTTGTAGTCTCTGTTAGGAGTTCACGGTTCATAGACCGGTCTTTGAAGCTTGCGTGGGACATTGGTCCAACACTAGAGGCTTTGTGAGACAGAATAATGAGTGTGATTGTGTACACGAGCGGCGCCTCGCTCTGCCTGCACTATGGAAGTACACACAGAGCGAGCTTCCGCTTGGTGCAAGGACTATGCAAATATGGAAAGAAAAAATAAATTAGGGCTATGATAGGTAATTGCTGTCTAGTTTCTGGGCTATTGATTGAGACAGCGGGCGCTGCCAACATCAAATGTCTCAATCTTGAAATTAAGCAGACGGTGACTTGCCACCGCTAGATGGGCATCCACTATGCGGCGTAATGCCTGGGACGCAACACCGGCGCAGGCGGCTAGGGTGTCGAGATTTACACCGCTTTCTGCGCAGACAAAACTGCACCAACTCGCGACTTTGCATCTTTCACTTCCACCCCTCAAGCATGTAGCTCTTGCAACCCCACTCTGGACAGCCAATGAAGGCAAGCCAGAGTGAGAGTCCCGACCTTAGGTGGCCACTCCGGGAAGCCGGAGACGGTCGGTGTGCACTCTCGGGGCCGTCGGTCCGTGGTGTCGCTACGCACCAACAGCTCGCACAAGCTGCCCTGCGGTGACTGACTGCACTGGTGAAACTCACCAGCGCGATGGGGTCGTCACGTCCTACGCGCTTTATTAATTTTATTTGATATATGCATATGCTCATAAAAGCTTAAATGGTTCAAGTAAGTAACTTGTGAAAAAAAATCATTTTTAACATAGTAATACTAAGGATACCGTAAATAAAAAGTTTTTGAAAGACTTATCAAAATTGAATTATTAATAACTGTTCATAATCAATGTTCTTGTTCTATTACGATGATAACCGTACCAAATGAGGTTAGAGGAATCCTTTTTTTGTTTCAAACATTTTAATTTATTCTAAATTTAGAGATTGATCATTTGTCTTTAAATGAACAAGACATAATAACTTATCGTTGTTGCACATTGCACATTAATCTAATCTGAATACGGATTGTGATCATTGTATCTAATAAACGGACAGTTTGCCCAGTGTATTTGAGGAATAGTTTTGTTCAAAAATGCTGCATTCGCTTTATAACTGTCAGTGGAGTTCGGGAAATAGCGTGAATACTTTTTAGAACATTAACAAGTTACCATAAAGCAAAAACACAGTAAACAATGTCAATTTAACTTTATTGCTCCGTCACAAAATATTATATAATAGTATAACGGATTATTTATTTTCAAAAATATGCACATAACTATACCAGAAACAAATAATATTAAAAATCTCCAAAATATGTCAAAACTGTTATTTTAAAAACTACTGCTGCCATTACTATTGGACTAAGCAAACCGTATTTCAGAATTTATTAGTCTCTAATTTATTAGTTTATCTTTTTATTATTCTGAAGGAAAACGAAGCGTTGGCCGATCCCCAACCTGATGGTCTGACGATGAGGGGGGTAGCAGATGGATGTCAACGGCAAGGGATTGGTCCGCGTGGAAATTTTATCTAAGTTGACATTAGGCTGTAATGATGACTATTCTGCAAAGATAAGTGAAACCACCGTCCTCAAATATTTGACCATCCCAGTGTCGCTAGTTAATCATCATATCGTTGGTCTTCAATAACATAAGGGTGTACCTTTTATGGACATAAGGGACATCGTTGTACTGTTGAGCCCTACGAGAGATGTCTCAAGGGTCTCATAGGCTAAGGTATAATTAAAAAATGCAATCAGTATATTTAGGTCTGACAACAAAAGATACACATTTGTTCCTAAATTCATTTAGGATGGAATAAGTTCAAACTAGGTCAAACAATTTCAGTATTCGGGTCACTGAGGATCAACGTGGACATCGAAAGGGAGCGCAGGGAGCTGTTTGTCCGATGCAACTTAATAACATAAAAGAGCACTTTGCTTCAATTATTACATCTGAGAAATTTTTATTTTAATTATCTTTTACGAGTCCTAGTTAATTGCAGTCCCAGTAGACCGAAGCCTCTAGATTATGTCTCCTGCGCGGCCCCATCTCTTCGTTGCTGTCCCGGATTCGTTTTCACGGAATAGCAGTGTCCTTGAAGGGTGCATAAGGGTAAGACAGGTGCTACTGTTATTTTTAATTAAATTAGTCAACACTAACAAGTGTTTAAAGTTACATTCCTTCTTACACATAAGGATGTAACCTTAAGATAGGTTAAAATAAATCGTAATTATTATTTGTAGTCATTATTAGAAGTTCACGGTTCATATACTGGACCCTAATTCCGTTAATATGATCATTTTTGTGTCTGAATTGTAAAATTTTGAGCTTTTTCGTTTTTTTTATTATAATCTATAATTTGACTAATGGTGATTAGACAATTGTAGAATATACAAAACGATTACTATTTAAAACAATCAACATTAAAGTTATATCGGAATACCGAATTTACAGTTGGAATACAAAGTCTCTCAAGTGTTGTTATGTCAAGTTTATTGGTGGAATTGAGGCCTTAGTCCTGTTAAGCTTGCTTTATTATTGTTACAAAACAAATAAATATGTAATAAACATGTATAATAATGATACTTATCACACGTCATCATCATTATCATCATATGCTTATTAAATTTCGCCATCGAAGGGCACGAGCCTAACTATGAAGGATGTATTGGCATAAGTCATCCACGCAAGCCCGGTGTGGGTTGGACAACTTCATGCACAACTTTTGAATCTCTTCGCATGCGTGCGCAGGTTTCCTCGCGATATTTTCCTGAACCGTAAGAGCGTCGGATAAACGTATATATTTTCGAAAATTCGAAAAGATTTGGTACGTGACGGGATTTGAACCTGTACCCTCCAGATCGGAAGGTCAGGAAGGGACAGTCCGCACCAATGAGCCACCAATTCTCGTTTATAACACAATTCCTACGAAAAAAATGGCAAACCAGAAAAAAACCTATTATTCTTATATTAGGATCGATTCTATAAAAAATGAAAAATCCTCAGCCTTAGTTGCAAAGACTCATTTGAATATTTGTTTTCTAACAACCACGAGCATTATTCCGAAAACGGAAAATCTTGAAGATAGTAATGTTTTAGGGCGCGCCGAAAGTGACTTATTACGTAGCCATAAATTTACTTGAGAGAACAATTTACAAATGGATATATTGTAATAATGTAAACATTCTGAACACATAAAGGTCATGTTCATAGCATGTTAGGTAAACGATAATTTCGTTTCTGAGTTATTTTTCTTATGCTAGGTCATCCACATATTCAAAACAAGCAAATCCATCGAATTCCAACTGACTGCCTCATATTTAGAGTTTCTGTGTGATTTTCCGTTTTCGGCACGCAAGCTAAGAACGGACTTCATAAAAATAAAATTAATATATAAATAAATGAATATCCACCGACATTAACGCAGCGCTACTAGCCGCAAGTTAAGCGTGAAGCCTGAATTATGGGTACTAAACAACGGATAAACATACTTATATACATATTTTTGTAATACATACATTATTATACATAAAAAACACCCATACCATTACAAACAGACATGTTCATGCACAAAAATGTTTGTACTGCCCGAGGATCGAACCCGTTACCCATAGTATTGCAGTCGACCTCTCAACCGCAACACTAAATGGGTCGTCAAATATAAAAGGTCGTAATAAATCAAACGCATACGAAGGCAGAGTTTTTAATATTATTTCTGGCCAAAATGACTAAAGGTCAAATTCATTTGATTACTAGCGTATATAACCGTTACATAAAATGTATGTTTAATTTTGTTCCTAAAAACTCCTCTAGCTCCTCTAGCCTCTATCAGCTCAGCTACCCGTAAAAGTTGTATAGGCCGTAGTGTCCCCGCGGGCTCATGCGGTTGGCCAACTTCACGCACAACCCTTTAATTTCTTCGTAGATGTGGTTTCCTCACGATGTTTTCCTTCACCGTATAAGCGTCATTTGAATGTATATTAATTACGAAAGTTTGGAAAGACATACATGGCGGGATTTTAACCTGCACCCTTCAGTTCGGAAAGCAACAGTCCATACTAACTAATAATGAGTCACCAACAGTCTCAAAGTATAGATGTCTCCGTAATAGTATAGAAATGGCTTCATTTTTAAGAATAAAACTAATACATCGTTTAAGTCACATTACAATTGGATCTCTAAGTTTTGAGATTCAAATAACTTGCAATTTACATCTTCCTTTAAATTGTATTAAACATACGAAACGATAAACTGCATCACATGTAAACTCTCCCCAAGTGTTTACCGCTAGCGAATTGCCAGTAATTGTAATTTACAGAAGTGCGTATCTCTTTACATTAAAAGCAAGCGTTCGAACAATAAATTACAACGAGTTCCCACGTGTAAATACGCCAGTCGGTATCGCAATTTATCTTGTATTCCACTGTTTCCTTGCATCTGTTTGGCTAAGTGTTTCTACGATTAAACATTTATAATCACTTCAATGCCACTTTGTCATGGTCAGGCGTATCACTTACCATCAGGTGAGCGTCCCGACCATCCTGTTCACTTTGTAACATAAAAAGTCGATATTTTGTTATTGTTTCACACTAATTATCCAAAAGGTATTGTTTATTCAATTGGTGTTATTTTAAATTCAAATTCGCGTTATTTTAAATTCAAATTGAAACTTGAGATTGAAGTTAATTGAATTGTATGTATTTGTTGTTATCAATATTACTGTCTCCTTCAGGGTTAATAATATGTGTAATGTAACTAGATCTCTTCATCTTGTGACTTCATATTATGGTCTGTAATAGAGTCTTGATTTATGAATCAAGCCTGTTATAATAACAAATTTTGTCAAACCGTTTTGTTTGTTTACCCGCTCACGAATAGACTAATTTTTAGCGGATCGTTTCGTTTTAGTATGCACCATTCGGCTTGAATTTGACCCTGTATTGATTTAGCCTATTGCTCTCTATCTCTCTCTCTCTATTAATTGCATAAAATGTATGGTCCATGACCAGTATGTATCTCGTATAACCTTTATTGCTAAGACGTGATATTTGACTAATGTACGGGATGGCCAATTATCTAAAATGTCACAAATCTGTAATCTGCAGAGGTCTATTTAACCCTTTTAAGTTTGCCTCTGCGATGTTGGGCTGAAATGGCAAGAGTGGAACTTTTAGCTCAATAAATTTCAGGTACAAAAATAAGGATTCCAAATAAATATAGGAAATTGAAGCCCTTTTTATTCAAAAGATTACTATTCATAAAATACGACATCGATACTTATCCGATATGTGCACAGTAGTATCAAATCGTAATTGACTAGAAAATATCATTTTACAAAGGAGAAACTAATATCGCTGATATACCCAACCCAATAGTTTTGGGGACATGTCAATTAGTTAATATATTTATTATGATTGATTAATCACCTGTATAATAAAGCCTCTTATTTTGACGTCCATCACTCGTATAGACCTTTTCAGTTCATACGCGCATTTATTATAGAACTTTGAGTGGACGGAAAAACTTTTTTTTTTGTTAATTTCTTTGCTTATTCATTAAATTAAATTTAACCTACTTCTACCCAACAGCTTATATTTGATCAAACAAACATCTTCAATTATTAAGATATTAGATTCATTAGTTTTCATTTCAATATAAACTCCATGAATATTGCAATAACTTTACGCTAGAACAAATTAGACGTCGATAAGGTGAAATCCCTGTATCGGTATTAAAAAGCGAAGCCTCCAAATTGTTTCTATTCAAATCCTCTCTAATCTAAATTCATGAATGTTGAATCGCTCGCTGATTTTGGCGGCAAATCGAGTCGGGCATGGCGGGCGGTGAGCTGAAAAATTCTGACGGCTGAACAATGCCCTCACTCCGCTATTGACAATCACAAATCTGACAAGACTCTTACGACACGAAGATTTATGATTGAATCTGTTCCAATAACGCAGAGTCTTCAGTTTACCTAATATTATTATGATTATTAAGCCGAAGATTAAAAATTTTGCTGATAATTCTGACATCTTACCTGTTTTCTATTTCCTTATGTAAGTTTGGGGTTACACAAAAAATTTAAAGTCAAGTTTAACAGATAACGACTAGACCACCGAAATCATTAGTTATTGTTGATTAATTTATATATTTTTTTCTCATTTTGTAGTCAGTACATATATTTTATTATTGATCTTCTGAAATTTTCTATTATAAGGCTAGGTATATTGCATATCCCGGGTATTAAACAAACAGGTGTTTGATTGTACTCGTCGGATTAATTAAGGATAGTTCTGGAAAGTTAAAAACGGCAGTTGTCATTCGTCAAAAAAGTTCTACTTACTTGCTTACAAAATGTTCGGCGTATTCTTTGCATTGCTCGTATCCATGACATAAATTGACTTCTCTGTACCAAATATGGTTAGAGAAATAATTGAGCGTGTATAAATTTGTAACGTCGCAAAAAAAATAGCGGAAAGAGGGTATTCCTCCTGGTAGTTAATCTATCTTCATTCTGGGTCTTTTTAGTCGTTCCCTTCAAAGGATGTTTATTGGTCTCAAGCAACTGTCAGGCGAAGCTTCGGCGGTTTTCTCACGGCATCCTGCGGATCCATCATTAACTTGATAGCAAGAAAGAAAAAAGGCTATATCCGACTCCGTTAGCAAAACCTAGGATAGGTTTATCATATTTTTTTAACAATCGTTCATATTCACTATTGAATATTAAAATATTGCAACAGTAAGCCTGGCAACTGTCATATTTCATTCCAATACTTTATTTCGAACTGCAAAGGATATTTAAAACATTATTTTTTTGTTATTTTCAAATATCGCTGCTATATCGTAATCCGTTTTAATGGATTTTCAAGACTTGTTTTATTTGCCTTCCATTAGGATTTCACAACTAAACAGTGTAACAGACTCGTTTCAAATAACACTTTTGTTGTAAATTTCAGTCAGCTTAGCAGCCATGTTTGCAGCCAGAACCTGAGTCTGAACCAAAGAGAAAATATACCTATGTGAGAAATATAACATAAAGTGATTTTTTTACACTATAGAGGTAAACCAAGCAAACAGCTCATTTAAGAGGTGATAATTATAATATCACAAAACAGAAATACATTGTTGGCCTAAGAAATAGCAACTAAATAGGTGAAAAGTCACGAACTCTTTAAGATGTGGCTGTCAGTGATCCAAATGAAACTATTGGGGGCTATATCTTTAGTAACAATTGAAAATAGCACTCGAACTGCCTTCATGCTTTAATTGCCCTAACTAAATGGGTTCGTCATCAACTACATGATTAATTTATTTTTATTTTACCTATGAACAGTTGTGGGTGATGAATGCTCTACATGTTTTCTGTTGAATGTTTAATTCCTAAATTGTCTCTTGCGGTTTTCGCGGGAGGATTAAGAGTGATAGTATTCTAATCTTCCGTTCCATCACGAGACGGTATATTTTTTGCCTTTTTATGAATAAATACGGTCTTTTCTTGTAGGTCCCAATGATATTTTTGCTTGGTTAAAGTTTGTTAAATACCATTGTTCAAAGTTTGTTTCAAATTAGAGGAGAATTGTTAATAAAATAATGTTAAACTAAAATGATTTCATTAAAAGGGGATATTGATATATTTCCCAAATCCTAAAATTAACACATCACTTTAGTTAACCAATTCAGTCCTATTGGAATTACAAACTTTCAATGACATCGCAACCCTTAGATACGTTTGTAAATAAAACAAATATTTGTGCCGGACTTCAGTGTTGTGGTCGCTTAATTAATTTTGCCTTCCATCATGGGATTGTTTGGATTCAGGGAAACTAAGATATATAATTGGAAACTTTTTGCCAATCCCGATAGATGAGTAATTTATTTATTTACTTATTCATATCTGTATGATAGATCACGGAATAGGAAAGAATGTAAAACATATGTTATTGACTCGGACATTATCTGAAAGAGCTGTATTCCAAAAATATACATCTTAGAACCAATGCGAAAACCCATGGGCAAACACTCGAGAAAAACACAAAAGCTTATATGTGGGATAATATATAAACATCTTTTTGGAAGACTGTTGTACAATACTGAAGATGTTTATAAGTTGTTATAATAATCCGTACTAAGATAAAGCTGTAAAACATAACCCAATTTTTGAGGGCATATGTTTTGAAACTGATCTTACTTCTTAATATTTTCATGATATCGAAAGCAAAATGCTTCATCACAAAATTCATTTTAGAAATAAATCCCACTTAAAATTAATATCGGAGTTCGTTTGCAAAGCT
The DNA here is from genome assembly GCA_019425675.1 of Leucinodes orbonalis. NCBI lineage: Eukaryota > Metazoa > Arthropoda > Insecta > Lepidoptera > Crambidae > Leucinodes > Leucinodes orbonalis. Next base: position 30,558 of record PQWD01012890.1, on the reverse strand, counting down.
TTAACGGGTATTTGCTAACTAAAAGTGCTTTAAATATTCAAAATGTAGATTGGAAGGAGTTAAAAGCCGAATAAATAACAATAATTAGTTTGTGATTCCATCGAATTGCAAAATTTTGATAAAACATTAATATTCATTAGATGCCAAGGAACCAATTATCATATGGACTAATGGACAGATTTAAGTGACTTATTCGTGCAGTGACTTGAAAACGAAATCATAGAATTATGATCAAATCAGTTAAATTTACTTTGGATTTTCGATAACATCATTGAAGGCGTTCGTATTTATATCCACTACGCTGGGCCCATGCTTGTTGGTATTTACCAATGCAATAGATACCACGGAATGACTTTTTTCTCATTTCCTAATTGACAGGTTAATCCACGGCCCAGCGAGGCTGAATTATAGCTCGCTGCTTTACTTAGGTCACCTCACGATAGTAAAGGCTTTTGCCACAATCTTGGCACCTGCCAAGCGTAAACCTACCTGGGTTGCGGATTACATACCTCTTAAAGATACAGGTATGTAGGATAACACCCTTTCTCTGCTTAATATAACATTCTGTATGGCTCCCGTGGGAGCCCGTGGGATTTCTCATTTTTTTATTCATGATGGGCTTGCCATCATCACAGCACAGACTATATTCATGGCAGAGACGTGCTCTAAAGTGGAACGAGCTTGCCAAGATGAAGCCTATTCACTCGTTTTTTAATGCCACAGGGTTGTTTGTGGCCAGAAAACAGACGTAGGCAGATCATTTTTTTTCATCATTCATTTGCAGTACGTATAATGAAAGTAGACGCAAAATGCTTGGGCCGGACAAGGGTCATGCAGTACGCCTTGATGACCTAAGGTAAAAGGGAGGGAGGCAGAAGAACACTAACCAAAGTAGAGCCTGTAAAACACTGACGAACATGTACACGACTTTACGGCGTTGGGATAAGCCTTGCAGCTTGGAATTAACGAGACCCATATCGCTACTGAGGTTTTTTTTGGCTCTGCAATCGATTGTATCCAATGAAACAAGATGGCATATTGCTAAACCATCCCAAAGGTGACTGCAGTATTCCGTCAGTTAAGTCGGACTGTCAATGTTATATTTATACTTGTAATATAATCTTAAAATTACTATTATATGATTCCAAAAATATTTAGAATCTTCAGTATTAACGCAGTTTAAGGTAGTCTTAGTTTAACATAGGTATTACACTATCAAACAACGTACTTAGTTTTACTGGATTTTTCTACTCATTGTATTATTCATTCATACATATTTTTACTTTTTTAAATTAAAAATAAATACCGACAATAAGTTCAGAAAAATTTAACGATGAATCATAGGATCCAGTAATCCTTCTATACCCATACATCCCTTGAGAGCAAAACTCAGCCACTATAAAATACTGTGATAAATTATATAATTTTTGTTGGATGCAATAATAATAATTTCTAGTTCTCGTTGTATTACTGAAAATTAAATCTTGATTTGTGACATCAGTTCTGTAGTTTCAGTTTAAGTTAACAGTTAACGAGCTAGCTACCTGAATAGTTTTCCGCTCATAATAAAAACTCGCTTACGGAAAGTTAAAGGCTTGGCACACATGCTTGGTGCCTCGGAGAAGTGTTTTAAATTATATTTGTGGCTGGCAAGATGTTTTAATGTACTTGCACTTTCGTTTATTATTATTATGATTCAGTTATATTTTAAGAAGGCAATTATGACTAATCATGATAATTATTTTTTCTTAAATTCTAACAAAAATGAAACGTGAGCTTATACTAATCATGTCATAATTCATTCATTCAAAATGTTATAAGTTAAAAGTCACCGTTCATATTGGGTTAACTTAGTTGATAATAATATGTTAATCTTCAGCGTCAAGGGTTAAGAGCGGAGTCCTTACGATTATAGAATCGTAGTCACTCGTAGCAGTCGTAGCGTCAGTTGACGCGCGGCCGTGCTACGAGGCGCACGCCGACAAAGCCACTGAAACTTCGCGACACATGTAATTCGTAACAAACAAAAACTTCTACGATTAGCATGTTATGCGACTTCAGCAGTTTTCTCCGGTACTATCACTGGTCCAAAGGTAAATATGCAAGTCATATACACTGATTAATGACGAAAGTAACTGAATCGTTAAACTTTAACCTACTGTTGTTTCATATTTTTTTGTTTCTGACACCGTTGTAATCTCAAGTTGAATTGGAATCTTAATAATTTTATGATTCAGTGAACAGAATAAGGGCTATATTTGTAATATGATTTTATTCATTTTTATTTGATTAATTTATTTAAGTCAATGAGTGTATTTTGTTGACTAATGTAAATTTAAAATGAGTCATGACCATACTAGAAAGCCGTCGTGGGAAAACTATAAAAAATATTGTTTACCGGGGTGTTTTCGCCTGTCAAATAATCGAGCGGAAACAAAGAGGAATCTAAAACGAATCTGAATATATAAAGTAAATATATGCTTCAGTGGATGATATGCCTGATGTAGTGAGAGCTATATTACATTTTAAATATGGTAGAAATATTTAAAACAATATTTAAATATGTAAAATCGTAAATTATATTAAAATTCTTGTTAAACATAAACTATATCATACATTTAAAACGATTCCTAAAAAAGCAGGTAGGAATACCGGATGCCGAATGTACGAAAATAAATAACTATAAACTGATTTGTTTAGCAATTCAAAACAAACCATGGTTTCTCATGATTTAATTTAAAATTTGACATGTTGCTAATTTTATGTGAAAAAATATTTTTATTTATAATTTGCCCTCTAAAAAGAGAAATATTCAATAAATATTTATGCAGCAGACAGCTGCCTTGAAACAAAGCAGTTACATCACATACTAGGTACAGAAATAAATAAGAAAAATTAACGCAATAAATAAGAATATTATTTATTACGTAAATCACAATCAAGATGTTTTTTTGTTTTTTTTTCTTTTTTTTCACAATTTGTGTGTGAAAGTAAATTATTACATTTCAATTTAATCAATTATATATATACCGTATTATAATACAATTTAATTATAGTTATAAGAAAATCAAAGAGAAATTGCAACATTCAACACACTTGAGGTGGGTTGAAAATTTTTTATTAAAACTATTTTGTAAAGTTAATTTTCTTTAAAAGACCAAATAATTACTTATTTTTCGAACTGTCTCTCTCATAATTAGGCTAAAATAATCACAGCTCCTCACCCATAAGCTAAGACATAAAACAATATAAGAGGAGTTCTAAAGATTTCACATGACTTTAATATGAAATGCCAGCCTGAAGTTACTAATTAAAATGTAATGAAAATAATAGGTACTTCATTAATTGAATTTGCATGCTAGAAGACACAAGACTTTATTATGAGCGACACTGGTGGGTGGTGGGGAAGCTCAGTCATGAATGTACATACGTGTAATTAATTGAGATGTTTTATTCAACTATTTTGTTTCTATTATATATTCAAAAAATCTTATGCGTTAACGCAGTATTAACTTTTTTACTATCTGTTGTATGGGGTTCCTCTTTGGAATTATCATTTTTTTCTGATCTATCACAATAATGTTATATCTACTGCAAGTAATTAAAGGATAATATGTAAGCTTTGACTGCAAATATTAACGAAGCGATACGATCTGGCGTCCTTCTAAAAAGTATTTCAAAGGGCCGATAACAGATCTCGGAAGACCTCTGGTCTTGCAAAATATGTTTAAAAGCAGCGGTGTCACTTCCATGAGCATGAGAGAACCGTATGCTCGTTTGCCACCGATCGTTAAAAAAATGAAATATTAAATATATTCTCTCTTACTAATACATACTTAGAATTATTTCAATTTTCAAACAGTGAACACAGATCATAACACTGTTAAATCTACTGAAACCTGATACGAAACATGGTATTCTGTACGAATTATATGTATATCTGTTCTCAGAGAATCTACATACGTAAACAACAAGACATACAAATAGTTTCATTGTACTATTACAGTAGCTGCTAGTTGACAAGTGAATTACGGGCGCTGCATCAGTCTACGTAGCTAAGATCTAATTGCATCTTAGTAAATAACTAAGTTTGCTGTGTTGCTACTTAGACTAGAACCGCGTCGCTTCATGTCAAACTGAGTTATGTGTTTACATATTATGAATAGCAAGTAATTGCATGTATGATTAATAAATAATGTACATCATCCCCACATATTATATACTATACCCAGATATTATTTGTTTTTGTTAGGTGTTAGACTAGGAATTGAGTCGTCTAGGTAGGTACTATCGTAGTGCTAAACATCGTCCCCTGAAATAGGGGTGTTTAGCACTTCTGCACTTCGGGATCGGGAGGGCACTGTTGCTAGTAAAAAAAAAAGAATACGAGAGACCTGACATGTCGTCTCGGGTGACGGGCGCGAGGCAGTGTCGATAGAAAATATTATTACCATAATATTATCATCAGCTCATTAGACGTCCCCACCGAGGGCACGAGCCTACCCGTATAGGGTGATTAGGTCTTAGTCGTCCACGCGGGCCCAGTGCGGATTGGACGACTTCACACACAACCTTCGAATCTCTTCGCAGGCGTGCATGAAGGTTTCCTCACGATGTTTTCCTTCACCGTAAGAGCGTCGGATAACGTACATATATTTTCGAAAATTCGAAAACACATTGGTACGTGGCGGGATTTGAACCTTAGCCCTCCCGATAGGAAGGCGACAGTCCACACCATTGAGCCACCGACGCTCTAACATAACATTAAAATACTGAAACTATCATGTTCAAGCAAACCACTTACCACCAGGCGAGCGTCCCGGCCTCATATATTATAAAACAAATGCTCTTTTGTAGGCACTTTTCCGGCTTTCGTGGTCTGGTGGTCTAAGCGTTGTGTTTAGATTGTCGTGGATTTTGATATAATGGGCAGACCACGTTGTTAAAGTGACATTATGCGATTAAATCGATTTTTCCGTTTTGTTGATTTATTTAAATTAGGCTTACAAAAAGCACTTTTGAACGTCAAAAAGAATACACAAAATTCCATAAAAAAAATAATAATACCAAAGTAAAAGACAACAATGAATTTTGATACCAGAACAAAAGCGTTTCAGTGGTTTGACCGGTTGAGAAAGAAGCACTCAAGAAAACTCAAAAGTAACTACTTCATTGCGATGATTCCGTACTTCCCATTCGTACACGTGGAGCCGTGTCGGTCCCGACTACAATGTTAGTATGGTATTCGTTAAAACTCACCAATACGCATTATGTGAGGCCAGGTTGCGGCCCAATATATTCATATCTATTGCCAGCAACCGGTCGTTAAGAGCTGCTTTTGAAAAAATCTCATTCAGGGGTATCACGATTCACTTTTACCTTTTATTTATTTATTTAACAACGGCTTTACGTTTTTTTTATGTTCAGGACGGTCAGGACGCTCACCTTATCGTAAGTGATACACCTGACCATGACAGCGCGGCATTGATTGAGACCAACAACTGAAAGACAGTTATTAGTCCTCCATCAATGCCGCACTGGGCCAGACACCCGAGACGACAAATGCTAGGTATTTTATACCCAGTAATTTCACTAGCTACAGTACCCTCATCTTGAAACACAAAAGTACATAACACTCCTGTTTTACGGGAGCTAGATAAGCTCTGCGGTGGTACCTACCTAGACGACTCAGTATCGAGTCAACCACCTAGTGAAACGTGCCCTCCAAAGCACGGAATTATCTTTCTTTTCAGACCGATGATTAAATCATTGAGCGTCGGTGGCTCATTGGTATTACTTTCCGATCTGGAGGGTGCAGGTTCAAAACCTGTCACCTACCAAAGTGCTTTTGAAATTGCATTTACGTTCTTACGGTGAATGGAAACAGCGTAAAACCTTATAGGCAGGTATTCCAGGGTTGTGCGTTAATTCGCCCATCCCGCACTGGGCCCATGTGGACGACTACGGTTTATACACCTTTTACGGTTTGATGAGCTGATGACAACAACAACAAGATGATTCAGCCCGCAATATCCTCACCAAAGTGGGAATAATGGCACAAATAATGGAAATATACTTTTTTCATTTTATCTAGTAATATCAGAAAATGTAAACTTTCTAGCTATATTTTTGGCGTGAACAGACACTACGTTTTCCTACTCGCACATACAGAATTTGGTCTTTTTGTGTATTAAAACATTTAAGATTAAAACCCACAATAAAGTCGCATGGTCATTAAATGGTGTTATAACGAATGTTTCTAAATAATTATCAAAAATTGTTTGCACCATTGAAAATACAATATTTCTAATTAAAAATGCTTCGTTTGATATAACCATGCGACGTTAATTATACGCATTGGACGTTATACGGTCATGTTAGGCAGAGCGTGATGGCAATGTCATTGCATGACTCGTCTAAATTACACCCGCAATTCCAGTGTAATAATTGGTTAAACTACAAATGTATTAATTTGTAACAATAAAACTGAAATATTTTTGAAAGTGAAAATAGAATTCGATATTTGATCAAATCAAAACACATAACTGTATAGATTAAATGTTGCTTGGCAGGATAAATTTATTAATATTTTAAAGGGATGCATGATTTTGAAGAAATAATTGGCAATCAAAACTAGTATGACGGGATTGACAATAAACGTGGACAAACTGGTTTTCGTTTACATACCTACCACTATTCATTCATATTATTCATACACTATTCGTTTGCATTTTTTAATTAACACTTGTAAATAACAAGAAATTTATTTTTGTTTTTGGTTAAAAAGTATTTCAAAATATTACGTTTTACCCATTTTAGTTTAATGCCTATTCCTTTTAGTCTGAAATTAGTCTGGTGCAATGAATCAACTGCTAGCATAAAAGGTCTTCTGTTGTGGGTAGATTACTCTGTTTAATGCTGAAGAATCAAAGGGAGATGTTAATTACATCCTCATAGCTCTTGTAATCTTCCTGTTTGCATTCGTGTGTTTGTGGTAAGCGGAGATCGCATACGACTATTACGAGTAGCTCTTTCCTTTTAAGAGCTTGATTGACATTTAATTTTTCTCTTTAAGTATTTTTTATTTCTATTACCAAAACATTTGAAAATATTTTGATTCTTATACATTCACTAGTATTGTGTAACAGTTCAAGCTTATCTTTTTGTTATTCAATATATCCGACTAATACGTTTAACCGACATCTCTCTCTACAACCCACCATAGTACACTACTGGTTATAGGTTTCCTCCATTCCCCGCCATATAAAATAAATATTATAAATCATTTATTCATTACCCAACAGAAACATCTTCACAAACAGTATGTAATATAGGATTCGGGGTTTATACTATGTTGTTGCTTCAAAAGATGAGTGCCTGACATTTAAACGAATTAAGACTGTATCGTATCAGTGATTCCTCGATATTTTTTACAAAGGTTTACACATTTTAAGCCACATTTATATAGGATAATGAACGATATTTATCTTGACGATAGATATCTCGGTCCCCCGCGTCATTATACAAATGCTCGTGGATTCACGTGCATTCGAATTGATAATATTTCTTTCATTGTAGTTAATATGTTATAAAAATGGTTTCACTTTGATGATTTCATAAGTCTTTTTCTGATGCTATTAAAACACACTTAAATAGCTATTTTAACACCGACGGATTACTTTTTAATATGAGTAAGATTTGCAAATAATTCTACATTTATATAGGGACTCAAAGTATCTCAAATCCCCCGTGCTTTGGAAGACACGTAACATCCTTATTCTTACGTACTAAGGTATGATATGGGCCGTAATTCACATTACGGCCCAAAATCTTTGATTTGTGAGAAGGCCTGTCCCCTGCAAAGAGATTTAATGTGCTATGATTATGATGTCATTTTATGTGCAATATAAAAAAATATTGCATTGAATTCCAAAAATTTATCATAGCACTTATTTGAATCTGGCGCTAAGCATCCGTAACACAGACATGATATTATACGCAAGCCATTAATGAGGTCATGGAGATGGTTATACATCTTCGCATATTTATCATTCAAAAAAACAAATAATTGATATATAGTACCTATTAGTAGGAGCCTATAAATATATATGACGATCTTTGACAGCGTCGTGCTGAGTGGGGAGTATGGCGTAACTGTTTTATATGTTATAAGTGAAAGGGACAGTCATCATGTACAAGGCCCTCAAAGACTATCTAGATAATCACCAGATTGTTCTTTCGGGACATGATGCTCAGATGCTATAATGTAAACGTGTGGAGTTAGGGGTCCCACAAGGATCAGTCATTGAGCCATTCCTGTGGAATATAGAATTTAACTGGCTTTTACGTGAAGAACTTTCACCTGGACTAGGTGCTTTCTGTTATGCGGATGACACCTTATTAACCGCCCTTGGCAGCCGAGAGTCTCGCTATGGTTGGAAATTGTCTTGTTGAAAGAATAAAAAAGCTGGGACAGGTGGTCGTGAATAAAACTCAAGCCTAACTGTTTGATGGTATAGGAAAAAAGGCACTCCCAGATGCCCGCATTTAGGTAAATGGCACCATGATATCTATAAGCCTTACAATTAAGACTTTCTCTAGTCAGCCGGCTGAACTTTGATCAGCAATTGAAACTGCTGTAACTGAAGTTGCTTCGGACTGTTAACTCTCTCAGTTGGCTATAGCTTAAACTTCAAGGCCCAAGTGCGCTATGTCCTTAATTATACTCTTTTTGTAATGTTATACATGTACAGGGCGGTCAGGATGCACACCTGATGGTAAGTGATGACCTAACCATGATAGAGCGGCATTGAAGGAGACCAACAAGTAATAGACAGTAATGATTCTCCATCAATGCCGCACGAGACCCGAAACGACAGATGTTAGGCCTCTCAGTAATTTCACTACCTACAGTGCCCTCATCCCGAAACACAAAAGTGCATAACACTCCTGTTTCACGCGACGATATCTGACACTACGGTGGTACCTACCTAAACGACTTAGTATCGAGTCTATCACTTTGTATAATACTCAGGTATAATAAAAAGCATGGCCTTGTGGCCTCTAAATTAGCGGACTCTTAAGGAATACAAAATTTAACGATGTTGTGGAGGCCACAAAGAGCAGTAGCCAACGGTAGCAAGGGTATATTCAACTGTCACTCGTTCTGTTGCTTGTGCCTTGTCTGCTTCACTACCCTGGGAGCTGGAAGCAGAGATCGAGATAAATTGCGTTCTGAAATGCAGCGTATTGATAGACATCAGTCCCAACAAGACGTTGTTGCCGCTAGACAAGAAACATAAACCTTCCTAATATAATGACGGACTTTGGCCCTAAATGCCTTATTTGGGCATCGGACTCTAATAATTTGTCTTGAACAAATGACTTGAGAGATGATATAGTTTTCTCTTCTACCTGTCAGTGCAGATGCATATACAGGGCATGGCTGCTTTTTTAAGTATCTGCATCGTATTAAATGAGAGAATACGCGTGGTCTCCGCAGAGGCGTGCTTTGGTAGCAAAAGTTAGGGCCAATTTATCACTTCTCAACGTTATTAAAGTAATGTTGGAAAGTGTGAGTACCTAGAACGCGGTGGTTGCCTTTAGTGAGGCAGTGATTGTAGAAAAGGAAGCAACAGAACAGCATCAACAAGATGACTCATTTGCACTACCAATCCGCAGTCGCCCGAATGGGAGGAAAAAGCGTCTATTTGATCAGGTGTGGGGACTGGGTCTGATATGTAGTTTAGGATACCGATATCACGACGGCGACGGCAGGATATTTTTTTCGCAACAGCGTATGTTGCGAAAAAAATATCAATTGGTATGCCCTTTCGAAAAGCCTTTGTATTGAAAATAGCTCAATCGAATGACGGACTCGCGAACACGCTAACTCGAAATACTTTTTAAAGTAGTACGCTATTCACGGTTTCGAATTCCAATGTTATTACTAGAGTCCCTGTATAAAACTGTCGGGAAACGGGAATCAAGCTCACGACTACGATATATCAGACCATGGAGACTCCTGTGCTAACATGGCACATATCGGTAATATCAATTTGCAAAAGCTTGAACAAAAACACACTTAAGTTTTATACAGTAATCCAGTCTTCACTATATTTGAGAAGACATCCGGATTGAAAGCCAATATGCAGATTAAGACTGCGGAGGCCTTTACAAATATTACTTTTCTGATTTTCAGTGAGGAATAACTTTAGGCTTCGTGGCTTGATATCAGCCAAGTTTGTAAACGTAATAAACTAAAGAAAAGAAAATTTAAATATTTGAAAAAAGTGTTGCGCTTCACGTTTCTGTAAATTTTTTGTATCGATACAATTAACAAAGTTAAACTAGAGATTCTGTTTTTGTTATTTTATGTGAATTTACAGCATAAAAAATATAATAGTCAAACAAAAATACAAATTCTCAGTAGCTTTGTATCCTTGAATGTATATGGGTTCGTAACTTTTGAATGACTGCATAATATTTTTTGTTGTTGAAATAAAAGAAATACACATTTTACAAGGTTTGCTGCATCAACCAATCAGCCTGATAAGGCTTTCCCGCGCAGCATTACCTGCTATGGAGAGATTAGGGCATAATCCACCCTACGATCTCAAAGCGGATTAGACTCATCATCAAGATTATAGCCAGAACCAAAATCTATATTTTTCCTTTCATAACACGAAAATGTTATTTGAACAATAATCATATATAATGTAAAATTTACTACGAAATTAATGCTATGCTTACTCGTAATAATGTTTTTGTTCGTAAAATATAAATACTAAAATTATAGAATATTATTGCTTACAAAACGTATTACTTAGTTTGATAAACTAAGAGATCGACGGAATGATTATCGATAATAGGTTAATCAAAAATATGGGATCGTTTTTAAACATCGATAGAATTTATTTTTTTGCCAACACTTACGGAAATTACTTCATGAATACTGTAGAGCCTAACAACCTTGGAATTTGATCTCCGGATTGAGTGATACCGTTGAGCTTCTTGCAATTAAATTGTTTAGCCGCCGTGTTCGGCTCGTTTTAATTATTTTCCATGGACATCTCAATTACAGGAAAATATAAATAATTTATTACGATTCGATTGCAAACCCAATTTATTGGTTCGAGCACCGATGAATAAATTTACGCATTGACACAGATCAATATGTGTGTATATAAACAAGTCAATACTTGTTTATATTTGAAGGTTTGACTTATTTAAAGATAGTCGCATAAATATTTCAGGTATTTAGTTCCAAGAATTAATTAAAGAAAATAAATATTCAAGAAATGAAAGATAATTTCGTGCTTCGTAGGGCACACCACTACATGGTGGGCAGCAGCGGCATCCTGCGTACTGGTTTACACTACGGTCACCAACCGCCTGCCAGCGACTACGGGCATTTAACCCCCATGACAAATGGGGGAGACCTATGTCCAACAGTGGACTGATCGCAGTCGACCTCGATAGGTTGAAGAGAGAGAGAGAGAGAGGTTAAATCGTCCATCCCGGCTATAATCTTAGTCATTATCACCCACAAATCCGAATTAGGCCCACGTGGTAGGTTACAGCCCAATTTCCTCATAGCTATATTGTGCATTTGGTAATGTGTCATAGAATAGTCTATTGATGACAATGTGTAAAAAGTATAATGTTCTCATTAGTATTTACTTATTATAGTAGGATCTTCATTTATAGCAAAAGAGCATCGTATCTCATTTTAAAAATTGTAAGACATAACGATATTGGTTCGCGCTTTTCCAAATTATAATGTCCACGAAATGAATCTCTTTATCATCATCATCAGCTCATTCAACGTCCCCACCGAGGGGTACGAGCCTACCAGTATAAGGTGTATAGACCTTAGTCGTCCACACTGGCCTAGTGCGGGTTGGCCGACATCACACACAACCTTTGAATCTCTTCGCAGGCGTGCGCAAGTTTCCTCAAAATGTTTTTCTTTACCGTAAGAGCGTCGGATAACTTACATATATTTTCGAAAATACATTGGTACTCAGCCCTCCCGGTAAAAAGGCAACAGTCACCATTGAGCCACCTGTAAGGTTGTGACCAGTTTGTGTAAATAAAAGAGTACTTTTTTGAAAGCCAATGTATTAATAATGTCTCCAATTGCTTATGACTACGCTTATATATAACTTACAACTATCTTTGTGTGGAGAGGCGCGTCACACACTACACACCGACGCTATCATCATCATCAGCTCATTAAACGTCCCCACTGAGGGGCACGAGCCTACCCGTATAGGGTGATTAGGCCTTAGTCGTCCACGCGGGCCCAGTGTGGATTGGACGACTTCACACACAACCTTCGAATCTCTTCGCAGGCTTACATCAAGGTTTCCTCACGATGTTTTCCTTCACCGTAAGAGCGTCGGATAACGTATATATATTTTTCGAAAATTCGATAATACATTGGTACGTGTCGGGATTTGAACTTCAGCCTTCCCGGTAGGAAGGCGACAGTTCACACCACTGAGCCACCGACGCTATATTGAGATGTATCTCTTGACTGAGAAATATTTAATTTGAATATTGTTTCTGATTGTAATTGAAATGCAAATAGAACACTTTTGCCCGTATTCTAGAACGAGACTCAAGCGTTTATATCTGTCAGTTTAGTTGTCAGGTATCATTGGCTTTTTATATTTATTTAGATTTAAGAATAAAATGTTACTAACATAGTGATTAAGTTTCTGTAATACTAACAAATACATATGGACATTGTCTGAAATAAATATATTTATTATTATTATTATATTATTTAAATATCATTAGAAAGGGATAGCGCTCCATACGATAAATACCACATCCTTTCTTACTTAATTTAAGTTCATAAAGATCAATGTTGAGTCTTGTTCTAGAATACGGGATTTAGCACAGTACGATTCACGAAAGATGACCTCAAACGGCAGCTTTCTGCGCAAGATGTAGAGTATTTTAATGATCGTCAAATAACAGAATTATGTCATATTGAGAAATTTCATGATCGTAAACAAAATACAGGAATTCGCTATATCCCGCCACCGCCACTTCTAAAGGTACTAAAAAGGACTTCTGCACAGAGGTCATTTTTCGTGAATTGATTTATAATAAGATCCAAGTATCAAAATTCATTATTGTGCTTTACTTTGGTATTAAAAATGTATTTTTTATTGAATTTTTTTTGACGTTCATAAGTGCTTTTTGTAAGCCTAATCTGATTAAATGAATTTTGACTTGACTTTGATAACTGATCGATATAGTGACTGAATAGTTCAATAGACGACTCAATTAAAAACATATTAAGTGCACTCAGGTATGTTATCTTGTGAGTCAAATAACTTAAAACTGCACTTATATACTAACTTATACCTATGTGTGAGGGAATTTGGCTATAGACACTACAATAGTTTGTATCCTGTTACCGTGCCAAAAATAAGTCAATTTTAATGAAGACTTTGGTAACTACGTAGCTAAGAGTAGGGTAGATACGTATCTAACCTATTGCAGTGCACGAGCCTACCCGCAAATCAAAGTTATGGGGAGGTTGAGCTAAATTCGCAGTGCCAATACCGATTTGCTGGGTGTTAACTATAACAGTACAGTACAGTACAATACTAATACAGTAGTCGGATCGACGCAAATATCCCTGTATTGTACATATAAGGTGATCATCTGCTTTGCCTCCTACGTGATAATTCACTGACGTCAAAGAAATGACAAAACGCTGAAATCATCGAAATATGCTAGAGTAAAAAGGCCTGCAATGCATTTATTAGCCCTCTAGTATTGCAAGTGACATAGGCGACGGCGTCATTAACCATCAGATGCACCGTCTGCTCGTTTGCCCACTGTCCGTAAAAAATGAACAATAAAAAAATAAACTCCATCCCTAAATAAAATAAATCCCATACATATATAGGTATGTATGATATTGAATTCGTAATCTCAATAGATACAATCACTGGCATTGCCGAGTCGAACTTTCGTGAGACGCTTCTTGAGTTTGAAGTGATGACATGAACTAAATCTTTTATAAATTGTTTCATGTACACTCTTCGGAAGTTGTTTGCGAATTTGTTAACTTGCTTTAATGTTGTTTTCGTATAAAGTTTGGAAGTGCAGACTAACACCTGCAATAATTAATGGATATTGTTAGATAGCTGTACAATGTGGAAACCAGGTTTTTATTTATGTATATGTTTTATATATTGTATATGTTATGATTTATGAGGTAATTCAATCATTTATATTTTGACGACCCATTTGGTGTTGCGGTTGAGAGGTCGGCCGCAACACCAAGGGTTCCGGGTTCGATCCCCGGGCAGTACAAACATTTGTGTTCATGAACATGTCTGTTTGTAATGGTCTGGGTGTTTTCTATGTATAATATGTATGTATTTACAAAAAAATGTATATATGTATGTTTATCCGTTGTTTAGTACCCATAATACAGGCTTCACGCTTAACTTGGGGCTAGATGGCGCTGTGTGAATGTCAGTGGATATTTATTTATTTATTAATTTATATATTGGACTTTTGGAACGTGGAACTGATCGACTCTTTTTTATATGTTCTAACACCATCTGTTATGAATTTTACCATTGCCGAAGAACATCATCATTATGTTATAGCAGAATTCAGGAATACAGGATGTACTTACGCGATATACTTAGCTTGATGTTATTAAGAAAATTGTCACTAGATATATACACCTAACCATAGATACGTGCCAAATTACCTCATGCTAAAAACCCAATTTTCACTTCAAACGAAAACATAAAGCGCCTTTCCTTTTGGTAATTCCGCATGCTTAGCAGAAAAACAATATTGAAGTTTAGTGATGTGCAAATAATCAGATAATTTTGGAAAATATACGATAATACAGATTTTATCGAATAACAAATGATGTTTTGGTGACCTATGGGTTACAAACAAAAACTTCCGATAAGGTCTATGTCACCAACGAATGCTATAGCTGTATATAGAAAGACCATACAATTTTTGAATTCTAATAATCACAACAATTTAAAAAAAAAGCTTTCGATTGTAGAATCCTTCATTAATTATTCTATCGACACGGACTAATGAGCTTTATTAACATAATAACTAGCATATAACACATTCATGAAGAGTACAAGCCTTTTTCAATGAAGAGAGTGGTCTGTAACCTACTATGCACACCCGATATTGATTGGTGAATACGAGTAAATATACATTTCAGTTGTTTGTACAAAATGCTACAAACATTTTAAATTAGTTTTTGAATTTAGAATGAGTTACCTGATTCTGTGACGAGGATCACGAATGACATGACATATCTAATTACAGTTTCTTAATAGGATTAGTAGAACATTAATCATAACATTTATGGAAGTTTCCGTTTTGGGTAAAATTCTACTTGACAGCTCCGGGTTGAAGTTGTAATCCCTGTAGGGTGTTGGTGAAATGGACTCTAATATTTTGCGAGTTAACAAGATGAAAATAAAATGTTGTGGACTATATATAATTAGAAGTAGGAACACCACAGCAATAGTCGATTTTAATAAACTCAAACTCATGTTATATTTAATTAAATGTTTTAAGGATACTTTATTGAATCATATTTATATTTCGAAGAATCATTCATTCTTCAGCCTAGTAGGCTGCAAAAGGTATTGTTTAAAAAACAATGTAGTTTTATAATGTCATTTTTAGAAATGATCCAGTACGCCCAGCAACGATCTCTGCAAATTCTTCCTGTAAAATTGAATCGTGTGCACACTTTTTTAAGTGAATACAAATCTTCATGAAATATGTGCGTTCGCATAATTTTACACGACACTTTTGATGTAATAGTTGAGAAGTCGACTATTACACTAGGATTCCGGGTTCGACCCTAAGGCACAAATACATTTTGGTGCAAACTTTTGGACAAACTGACTGTCTACCTGTGATATTTGTTTTTATTAAACTCCTTCCCAAGATTGTACTGTAACACATTACGTAGGGTGTTCAAAAAGTCTTGACGTGTCTGCAAACGCTATACGTAAGCCGTAATTTTTTGTGTTCATCAATAAGTGTCGTCAATAACAGGTGTAAACACGTTTGTTTTAACTTGTTAAAGTTTCTATTTTAGTTAAAGGAATTTTCGAAAAAAGTCGTGAGACGTCGTGGAGTAAACGAGACTATCGTGTAATTATCGTTTATAATTTCAAGCGCGGTTTAACTAAACAATAATGTTTTGATGAGATGTATTCTGTTTTTGGTCATGAAGCTCCATCTATAAGAACCGTGGAACGATGGTATTTACAGTTCAAGCATGGAGATTTTGAGCTAGATGACCACCCGCGACCAGGCAGTCCTGCGGAATTAAGTGCCGGAAACATAGCTCGTGTGGAAAAAGCTATAAGAGAAGATCGCCGAATCACATATCGTCAATTAGAAGAATCTTAATATTCCTGTATTCTCTTTGCACAACATAGTGAAGAATAATTTAAGTGTGAAAAAAATTTGTACATTGTGGGTACCCACTCTTTAAGTGATTCCAAAAACAACAACGGTTAATGGTCGCAATCTATGCTGAAACGATTTGACAATGGCCAATCAAAAAATGTGAATTCAGTTATCACTGGTGACGAACGTGTATTTACTACGATGTGCCAACTAAATCAAAGCAAGATATGGGTCTTCGAAGACGAAGAGCAACCAATTCAAGTGCGAAAATCTAAATCAGTAAAGAAAAGATGATGGCCGTTTTTTTTACAAACAAGGCTTAATAAAATCAGTAATGCTAAGTGGACAGAAGACCGTTACCAGTCAATGGTACACTGAGATTTGCCTGCCTCAAGTGTTGAAGAACTCCAAATCGACGACCGAATTCGAGACTCCGCTCATGGTTCCTACATCAAGATAATGCACCAGCTCATAGAGCTGGCGCTACTTCGCAATTTCTGAGAGTGTCTGGTATAAAGTACTTGACCACCCTCCCCTATGTCCCGATCTTGCACCCTGCGATTTCGGTTTTTTTATTCGTGAAAAACCGCATGAAAGGGTGAAAGTTTTCTACTGAAGAAGATATGGTTCGAGCTTTTCATGAAGAATTAGATTTAATTCATAAAGGAAGTGGGAGGACTGGATAAATGAGTGGTTTGTGCGTATGACTAAATGCATTAATTGTAACGGGGCTTATTTGAAAAAGTATAGATATATGTAATTATACGACAGTATTTATTGAACACCCTACGTACTTTGAAGCCCTAATATTTATATATTTTAGGAAGATTAACAGCTTCAATATCGATACATTATAACTAAATATTAATAAATGCCAATAGTAACTCTCCACGTGTATGTTTTATATATTTATGTGTACTAACTGAAATTCTATCACCAGTTGATTGATAAGGTTAAAAGCGAATTAAGACGAAATCACTAGTTGTTTGATAACAAAGCGTGTCTCTCGCGGGCCTAGCCGTAAGTATAGTGAGCTTGCAAGATAACATCCTGAACCTGTATTTCCGATAAAGATTTACCTAACCTGGAAATATTATGGCTGAACACAGCGACAGGAAAGCAACTTTTAGAATCGAGTATATTGAATTCATTTAGACTTTGGAGAAGCATTATGAATATTAATTTATTTTACGAGTACTGATCCTTTCAGTTGACAAGAATATGCCAAAATGATCTTTAAAAGGTGTGGTTTTGTTACTACGTCTAACGATGTTCACAATCCCCGGAACTGTATAGAAGATATATAAATAAATATCCACTGACATTCACACAGCGCCATATAGCCCCAAGTTAAGCGTAAAGCCTGTAGTATGGGTACTAAACAACGGATACACATACTTAAATTTATATTTTTTTGTAAATACATACATATTGTAGTAGGTACCTATCAGCGTTTAATTTTTTTATCCGACTGCCCAAGGAGGTCGAAAATTATAACAAATGAGGTGTTGTTATGAAAGCTAATTTTTTTTTTTGGGGTATCGAAGACCTATTCAAAGGTCTTTAAAAATAGTAAAAGTGTGTGAAAACCGGTTTTCGATACAACGCTTCTTACTTTAATTTAACGTGTATTGATAATTTAACCTTGCTTATTTTATTTAGTTCAAACACGCATTTATGCGCAGTTGTTCGTATAAATATACATGGACGTTACTAAGTTTACTCGTTAGTCTTTTATATAATTTAAAAAAACAGCTGTAGCACTAGATCGGTCGTCAATCTTAATACTCAATACTCAATTTTTATTGCATTCCATAGTACTTACATTATTCATTCATATACATATTTTGTTCTCCAGATGAAAGCGTGGACTGCGCACGAGCAGGACACGACACTGTCGTGTTGTCGGACGCTGCACGTCAAGCACGCTGCCTACGCCAGCGCACTTTACACATTGGTAAATACAACATACAAATGCTATAAAACTTACCCTACAATTCCAAATACCTTTTTTTCTAGTAATTTTCGTTTCTTACACATTTATTCAGTATTTAACATAGATTAAAATTTTTGGTTATAATTCACAAATTTTCACAATGTTCCTTTTAGCCAAAAACATAGATCCTAGGATCTACAACTGATGGCACCAATACTTGTTTCACCTATGTACTCACAGATTACTAAAACCATGATTAGAATAAATATTAAAAGTAACTCTACTTTTGGACATGGGATGGCATTCATTGGGACACCTTGGTATTCTTTTAAAACGACAAGTTAGAATTGAATTAACTCAGTTCTCAATCGTATTCGATTTACTACCGTAGGGATTTGAAAGGTGGCGTCCCACTACAAGCGGACAAGTTGCTGACCTTTTTCCCCTCGCCCATACCGTCAGCAAAATAGAGCGCGTAAGGAAATTGCCGCGTCGTCGCCTCACACGCGTTGCAATCGCAATCGGCTCACAATCGAACGCTCGCTATTCAAAGCGATCAAAGGAGACGCACTTTCAATTGACGCCCTTTCACGCCTCTGTGTTGTTAGCCGAGGAAAACCTGTAACGAGGCTATCCTTTGTGCCAGTATACAGCCAATTTGCCGTCGTTATTTACTAACAAACCGGAATGGTGTCAGTTATCTATTGAAACTCATTTTATATTTTGATACACATCTTTAGGAGATAGAGAGATAAAAAAGTTATTTTTCTATCTTACTACTACTGTTAGCCACAGATTGCTTTTACTGAGTGATCGGCGAATGCTAAGGGCTTAAGTAAAATAAGGTAATTTGTTTTGCCTCGGAAATAAAAACATTAGTCAAATAAACAATCACCAAGTATGCATAGTCCGACATAAACAAAATAGGATAACCAAACATTGTGTTCAGTTTTTTTTTAATAATAGCTAATATAAAATGTAGTCATGTTTCTTGGCCTTCACTCCATATCTAAATTTAATTTACTATCACGACTTAATATTATGTTCAACTTACAATCATTGCCGTCAATCAATTGGAATATTTGTGTTTCTGGATACTTAGAATCATGGCATCTTTAAGGCTTGAGCAAAAAGATTTTTCGGGGTAAACATGTATTAGATAAGTGGTACATATACCTTCGTTATCACTTACCACTAGAAAAGACTGAAATCAATTGAAAAACCATAGTCTCTCTTCGTCTTAAATATAAAAATGAATCACAAAATGTGTTGGTTCGACAACGCCTCGACCAATTTAACAATTCTTTTTTAAAATATTCTTTGAAGGCCAGGCATGGTTTTTACGGCGATAAAAAATCTAAAACATAGCGAAAAATGTGTTGGTTGACTAAAAACTCAAAAATGATGTTTAGCCCTTTATTGACCAGTGAGTAAACTTTTAAAAAGTCTTAAGTTAAAGTCTGCGCAGATATGATTTTACTCCCACCCATTTAGGCTTCCTTCATCACTTCATCTTCATGTACAAGTATATTTATAATGTGTACAATATAGGCTGTTATAATACAAGTTATTAACTTCATAAACCCGTTTTACTCTCGTTTTTATTTGCTATAAATTCCGATCGATTTAGCAATTACTTTGTTTGTTCTTCGTCCCAATTTATGAGGCATTCCGTTATGAAACGTGATATGAATAACCTATAACTCGATTAACGTGTTTTGCCGAACAGGAATTTCGATTCCAATCTAAATTGTAGCTTTATTGCAAATCTCTGAGGGTAGAACTGAATTTGTAATTTATTCAAATAAACTTTTTTATATTTTATTGCGTTAATCCAGTAATGTATTTTTAGTTCAAACATTTCATTCAATCGTTTAAGTTGTCCCTTAACGAGTGTGTGTAAAAGGATATTCAGTTTTTTTAATTAAAATTAAAAAAATAAAAAAAGGTTTGGGATTCTTGTTTTTAAATATTTTCAATCAATTTTAGTTTTCACCTTAACACACAAGGTTTAAATGTATTTGGGAATTTCGGCACTTTTAGTCACATCTTGCCTTGAATATGTTGGCTAGTTTCCTACCTCGTTTTGTGTTTATCATGAGATGGACTCTACTGCTTTATCCTTGTCAGCCCGAAACACTGCTGATTTTAGGGCCTACTTTCCCAAAGACTGCACAGTTTGCAGGCGGGTAAAAAGATAAACATTAAATGTAATGTTAGGTATGAAATAATGAGAGAGCGCTTCTACCCGTTCTCTGATATATATGATTGTTTTGATTCAAACTCAAATTCATTTACCCATTTTGAGTACATCTTATAAATACCAGCGGTAAACAACAAATAAAACTAAGCCAGTCAACTGAAACGATGCCAGTCGCAGAAACGCGCCGCATCAACACCGAAATTCTGACGGGACCTTGCATGAGTTGACGTTACATTAAAAAATCTGAATTGGTATATAATTTATGTAACTAGAATAAAATCGGGATTTTACTACTCACATTAGAACTCCAAGTTATATTAATTAACGTAAACCTATTAAATTATCTAAAACCTCAGCGCACAAGGGTGGTTCCGACATCAAGGCGAAACGTAGGAATGAAATATCATTTCTACCTTACACCTTTAGTGAGATAAGGAATAAGACTCGTTGATATAATCGCCAACATTAAGCGGGTACAATCAGTAAGAACGGATATCTCCGCTTCCCTAGAACCACCTAGTCGTAATGAATGCCTTCCAAGATAACCGTTTAATTAATATGCCATTACTTCTGCACAGCGTTTGCAAGGAATACGCTCTGATGCGTTTTTGAACTTATCACAATGCAATATGATACAAAGTTGTGTATCATGTTGTCTTGGTTGTAGGAATGTCAAAGAGTGAAATTAGAGGGTTAAATTCTGTTACTCGTCTGCCAGAAAATGTTCTATTCTAGTTATAACAATTTTATTTATTAATTAAATATATGTATATGACAATTACCAACGGGTATGTACGATGTAAGTGTATTTTGTACGTGATTATTTGTTTGAAGACAAATATTGTGAATAACCGCCTCTTTTGAAATCGGATGAACATAAACTATGCATAAATACACCTTGTTATTAATCCATTACACACTAGATTACTTAATATATTTCGAGTGCTTGTCGTATTCGATTGTTATATATTTTTATTTTAAAGCATCTTCGGATTGCAATGAATTTTTCCATACAGTATGTTTTAATTTATCTACAAAAAGTTTTTGGTGGCAAATAATTCTTTGTACAAGGAACATTATCAATCATAACAATACACCGATTACATTATCGCATTTTAGATTTTTTGGGGTTCCCTAACCAAATGGCAAAAAAAGGAATCCTTCTAGATTCGTCGTGCCTGTCTGTCTGTCTGTCTGTCCGTATGTCACATCCTGTTTTCTCCGAGACTATTAATACTACACTATTCAAAATTTGTAAGTATATGTATTATGTGAACCGCTATAAGCAATTGACCAGAAACTTGAAAAAAAAATATTTTAGGGTTCCCCATAGATTGAACTGAAACTGTGGAACCCTCCACGGTCAAGTCCGACTCGCACTTGACTTTATTTTTTTTTTTTTTAATACGAATAAAACAACGACGACGAAATCAAATGAGATTTGTGGAAGTTGAAAAGAAAATTAGGCACAAGGTTGTTACAACGCAGCATTTCTCGTTGATGATGGCAAAAACGATTGCCAGCACATGTCCGCTCCCATCACTTGCTCGTTACAAGTGTGTCATTAATGTTACATTTTTCACGCAAATAGCCATAATTAGAGGCTCCGAGACGGTACCATTACGGATAGTAATGGTTACGGAATATCCAAAGAGATGTTTCTCAATTTATATGGCACTTCTCGCTCACTAACAAAATATGGCGACGTAAGCTGATCTCTCTACAAATTTTTGGGACCTAAGCGGCCCAGATTCTTGGGTAGATCCTATTATTATTTTAAGTTAGCAACTTTTCAATGATGGCAGTAACTATGGATTAGTACTGTATTGTGTAATATATATATATCGTACCAACCCAAACAAAACGTGACAGACCGTGTATAAAATGCAGTCGCATGGAAACTTCAATTTTAACTTTCTCGTGTAAATTAACGCTTGTGGTAGAGCTATGTTCCGGGCAGAAAGGTAAGACAGACAGTTAAATTAATAGATGCTGTGGTATACAACCTATGCGTCTGTAAGTACTAAGGTCTGAGAAATCGCGGGTATTGTAGATGTTATGTGGCATTTGCAACTTATCATTAAGTGGACTGACTATTATTAAGTATTCACATAAACGATTATCAGCCCTAAAAATCAATTGACGAAGAAAACATGAATATACAGAATTAACGTAAGGAAAAATGTGAAAACTTTACGTATAGTAAAATTTACCTAGAGTAAGATAAACAAATATTAAAGATATTTTTATGTTCTAAACAGTTGTTCTAATTTATTTCAAGTCAAGGCGATTATTACGTTTTTATTTGATAATGTTGTTTAAGCAATTCACTGGAATAGACCATTCACTTATCACGTTTTAATGCTATTTGTTGGCTGTGGTCCTATAATGAAGACTGATTCCTTAAATTACAAGACATAATGTATCATTGCTGTAGATTCAGAACAAAAGGAATTTTTAATAAAATTGTGTGTATACGATGATTGTGACAGGGTCATATTTAGCCTAGTTAGTAATGTCCCAGTGTAGATACTACAGTATGAACTCTAAGACTTATCATATTAGACAAGATTGATATACTCATACTTAGTAAAGTAATATCCTTATCAGTAAGCTGCACAAGAAATAGCGCACAACTTAAGCGCATTACAATATAGCAAGTACTATTATTGTGATCAACAGAGACATTGCATTTTGCAACCCTCCGATGCAACTATGCAGACTGCACTTGTGCTACTTCACCGAAACTTTCTCTAGCGATCTCGGTAAACGCTCTTAATGTATTTATGTTGCCTAACTATTTTGCCGAATACAATTTGAAAAGTTTTACTGATTTTACTACGTGGTAAAGGTAAGATTGCTTGAAAGGAAATAAATCAGTTGGGAATAAAACAAATAAACACTTTCTAACTGGATCTTGCATTCATTTGTTTAGTTGAAATTTATTTTAGATCCTCACAGTAGCAATATTTTTTACTGAACTGACTTCTTTTCAATAGACCATGAGAGTTGTCCAATAAATTATTTTGTTCCCTAAGTACCCTTTAAATTTATAAGAAACTATAAATTTTACAGAAGACCCTTCTCATCTCACAAATTTTCTGTTAACCTAATGAAAATTATAAACTGCCAAAATGTCACAAGAGAAGTAATTGATGAATTTTCTAAAAGCACTCCATCAAACGAAAGTATTTCTGTAACGAGGCGCCTCAGCACCGCGTCAAATTATAGAAACTTTTTGATCTGTTGACTGTAACAAAAGTTTGATCAGTAGTTAGACAGTTTAAACTTAACAAAATATATTGCCAGCTGCCCTAGGAAAGTTCGAACTAACCTAATTTGAGGAGTGATTTATTCATTGTTCATTTTGTAGGTACTAGCCGCAGATTTATTTACGGGTTTGATCATACAATTTATAAAACTAATTTGTGAGTAAAATTCATAGCTGAGGTTGTGTTCGTTGCGAACAGAGCATCTATTCTTTTAAATAAATTTCAGTTTATAATAAATGCTGGCACACTTTTGAGGGTAGATTTAGTTCAAGCATTGTTTTAATCATTTGCACTGGTGATTTATTCTGCCGCAATGTAAACGAGATATTGGGCACTTGCCAATATTCAATGCAACAGCTTAACGCGGTCTGCTCTAATCCATTACCTTTCAATGATAATAGTTTTAAATTTTAGCCTCGATGATAGTGTATTTAGATACATAAAACTCTTTATTGCACAAAACAAGTAAAACACTTGACAAGATTTTATACAGGAAATAGTGTTATTGGCGGCCTTAACACTAATTAGCAATCTCTTCCAGACAACCAACTCAAAATGGAAGAGTACAGCTGATGGAAGGGGTATGCATATAAATAAAAAAGGAGAAAAATAAAACCTTAAATATAGTATTCAAAATTAACTTTCGAATATATACATATCATAATTTTGAATACAATACATAACTAAATTATTCATACCTATATTAATTGCAAACATTTTAAATAAAATATTACGAATTCCTACACTTATATAACAGTAACCTGCAAAATGAAAATGAAAAGACTGAACTAATTTATAGATATAAATCCAAAAATACAAGTCATTGTTTATTTAGAAAGAAAGATAGAAAGCAAAGAGAATTGCACGAGTTAATTCCTGGTGGCCCCCATCGGGATACAAGATGCGGGCGAGCGTTCCATCCTTACGTGGTTGACATTCCAGCGCGCTATGGTGCCTCATTCCTAATGAACACCGCAAAGGAATGGAACTCTTTGCCTCCTTATGTATTCCCCGATCATAACAATCTGTTTCTAGGTAGGCATGATCCATCCTAGGCCGCATCATCATCAGGTGAAATGGCGGTCAAATGTCTGCCTATAGATGATAAAAAAATGAGATGTCATGTTACTGTTGAATACAAAACTTGCTGGTTCTTTGGTACTTACCACTGCCTTTATATAATAATTGACCGAAACAACGAATGAACGTGCATTCTCAACCAATCAACAACGCGATTGGAAATCTTACACTTACTTAAAATGTCATAATTATCAAAGAAACTAAAAAAGTACAATATTAAGGCTTAAAACTGACGCCATCATATTGCAACTTGTTATAACTGTAGTTAATTAACTACTATTGTAAATGAAATATTTAGTTAACATCAAATGTGAAATCGATAACGCTATGAAAGACAGACATTATTTATGCAAATTGAAACCCAATTAATTTTCCCACGAATGACAGTTGCTGGATAATGAGTAATAATAAATTATAAGTCGGAAAGTAATTTGACCTATTTAGGTGTTAAAATTGATTGTATCTATATTTTAGGGGGAAAACTTTAAGTAATCCAATATTTTTATTTAAATTTAAAAATATCTTGAAACCCTTGGACCAAGAGTGTTTCCACCATCTCCTAAAATAGTCATCAGCTCGTTAAACGTCCCGACCGAGGGGCACGAGCCTACCCGTATAGGGTATATAGGCCTTAGTCGTCTACGCGGGCCCAGTGCGGATTGGACGACTTCACGCACAACCTTAAAATCACTTCGCAGCGTGCGCAGGTTTCCTCACGATGTTTTCCTTCACCGTAAGAACGTCGATTACCTTACATATATTTTTCGAAAATTCGAGAACACATTGGTACGTGGCGGGATTTAAGCTCAACCCTCCCGGTAGGAGGGCGATAGTCCAAACCATTGAGCCACCGACGCTCTCGAAACAGTGTTACCATAATATTACTTCGTCTTTTCTGGTACAAAAATGCTGACGTATCATTATAACAATACTGTTTTAAGAGATTACGGAAACCCCCTTGAACGTCGATTAAAATATAGGAAAGATTGTTGACTAAAGATTTAATGAAATATAAAAAGTAATGAGGATAAGTTAAGAGCCAAAAATATATCGAAAGGCCCTCCATGTTTCGGAAGGCTCGTTGAGCCGTTGATCCCAGCTACTTAGGCTTGCATTCGTCTCATAAATATTCATGGGGCCCGTGTGTTAGATTACTACGCAATAGACCCATAGACGACAGGCGACAGAGGCAGTTAACAAGGGTTCGTATTATTACTATTCGTAACACGAAGAGACTCGTTGTCGACGAGTCTTTGACCACTTAGATGATCAAATTCCAGCTTTGCTAGATATTTTCCCATTAAAAATGAGGTTGCTGCACTTTTGTGTTTCGGAGACATGTCTCTGAAATGCAATCTGAAATCATTACATTTTTTTATGTTATAGCGGGCAAAGGAGCAGGCGGCTCATCTGATGGTAAATGACGCCGTCGCCCATGTACACTTGCAATACCAGAGGGCAAAGAAATGCGATGCCGGCCCTTTAAGTGGGAATAATCTCTCTTCTTGAAAGATATATTATATCTTTTCGAGTGTTTTATAAATAAAATAGGGGAAATTAGCAGTCAGTTCAATTTTTTAAATAGTTAATTCCCAATATTTATATTCATTTATTAAGAAGCATAGACCAGCGACTAACCAATGGAACGATGATCTGGTTGTGGCACTTAGCCGACGGTTGTTGACTAAAAAGGATCAGTCTATAACTAATCATTCAAAAACAGATACCTGAGACTGCCATCATCATTATTACCATCAGTATAATATAACATCCCACTGTAGGAGTTCCTTCCCATATAATAAATACTAATACAATGATGATGATGATTATTACTAATAGTTATTGTTTCTTTTGTTGCAGAATATATCAATATTGGTGGTACTTTTATATAGTTGGAGGATCGGCGTCAACGCTAAGAGGTATAAGGAGTTGGACGATGTTTATTATGGTAAGTCAAACGATGAAGGGACTGACGGACGTTTCACTTGAATATCTCGTAATAATCATAATAACCTTCATTTCAAATAAGTTGATCCCATACAATTAGTAAATTCAAATAATCAAAAATATCAATCTGAAATCATACTTATGAATTATAATATCAATGGAATCAAAATTTGTTTATTAACATCGAGTTAAGTCTAATATTTAATTATAAAGTAAAATATATTTGGATAGTTATAAACAATAATATCAAAATGTATTAATGATTAAATTGAAATCACAATAAAATAGTTAGTCTATATAGGGTCGGATATGACGTTTCGAATGCGATGCACGTTGTTGCGAAAAAAATATTAAGTGGTACGCCCTTGCAAAAACGGGAATCAAGCTCACGACTTCGATGACATAGTTACTAAAAACTACCTTCGACAGTAAAATTTCAATAAAATGTTATTTTATGTAAGTACAAACAGCACTTTGGAGTTTATATGAGTACATAACATAATTTAAATAATAATGTATATAAAAATCTTTCTATTCTCTTCGTTCCAAATACTAGTCGAATCCGTCGTAGTTACTGTGTGAAGTGAGAACTTACATTTTCATATATTTTTCCTTTCCCTACAGATTTAAAAAGGAAATCTTGTAACAACAATAGGATTCGAAACCGTGACTATAAATGTGGCGTTCTACATATAAAAAAGCATTTCGATAGAGCGTATTCGCAAGTGCATCATTCGATTGAACGTTTTTCTATACAACGGCTTTTCGCAAGGGCGTACAACTTGATATTCTTTTCGCAACAGCGTGTGTCGCGACAGCGGCATTCGAAACGTCATATCAGACCCTTCTATTTGTATTCTGACATTACTAACTGACATTCCTATTGGGTACAAATATCATGGATTTTTAAAGTCAAAGCACGACGAACGTATGCTTTCTTTACAAAAAAAATTAGAAAAAGGAAATATTTCCAGTTCATTAAAATGTTATGATATTATTATCATCATTATTATTATCATAGTTGATATAATGTAGGTGCAGTTTTGTATCTATATACAATTTTTTGTAGTAAAATACGAGCGTCATGCTCGTGAAAGTCAAAATACGTTTATTGTTGTTGTATTGTGAAATTATACGTTTAAAATGTCGTTGGTTGAAATAAATTAGTATCTATGATTATTACACAATTTTCAATTGAAAAAACATCTTAAAGTCCTTAAGACGAAGTGAGATCGAGAATTAACCCAGCTGATAAAATATTACAGCTGTAAAAAAATATCCTTATTTTCTTCGCGACCTAACTTGAGAGTTTCCGAAGTCGAAAGACAAACTTGCAACGGTCCGTGGTACGTAAGCCGATTACTAATACAGTACTTGTGTACACAAACTTCCCGTGAATCTATTAGGGAAGTACATACTATAATGATCCTTATTGCTTAGTTTGAAAATCTATGAATATAAGCGAGTAAGTTAATGACTCTATTTTGGTATGGAAATGAGGTAATGATTGATAGATTTTTGTATATAATGAGGTATAAACGTAACAAAAGTATCGATTATTATTTAATATACTTCCCGGAGCCCTCAGCTTTCCTTGACAGCAAAACATTAATTAGCATCTCTTACTAACTAAACTTATTCTTCTGAATTAAGACGAAGTACTTCGCCTGTAATATGTGAACTGAATAACAGATGATCTAATAATAGTTTAAAAAAACTTTTCGAAAAAAAAACATGTATATTCCTACAGACCCGAAATTTGAAAACACATATTGCACGTACTAGGCGGGATTTGAACGTGCAACCTCTTAATTGGAAGGCAACAGACCACGCCAATGAGCCACCGACGATATTTCTTACAATCAGATAAATCGTCGGCTCCTTAGTCTACCTATAAAACGGGAAAAATAACAATACTTTTCGAGCGGATATATTATAAAAAGTCGACTTCACTTATAGCCTTATAATTTGAGTGACGTAAAGCCTAATCACGTCCACCGCTGTATAATAGCTATTTAAAGCTGTTAAATTTCCATTGGCCAACCGCAACCTTAATCTACCGAATATTAGACGTTAAAAGAAACGACCACCGCTACACACCCTAATCAATTAAAGAGTGGTGTAATAATATTGACATTAGCATTACGCGCGAAAAACACATATTGTAACAATAATAAACGTATATTAAGTTTAAGAATCATTTAATACAAAGTACCCATCCATAAACCAATATATTATATTTCTATACACAAAAGGAAACATCAAATCATTTTAACGAAATATAAAAAGTTAAAAGAAAATTCTCACAAATCTCTCAACAACAAATTTGTTGGCCAAGCTAGATGAAGAATATTCATTGTGTAGCCGTTTATGAAAATTTTCAATAGACTTAAATTTATAACATTACAAAGAATGGAGTGGCAACGAAATATGCTCTCCCTCCTTGTATACAAAGAAAACAATTTGTTCCTAAAAATGAGTAGGTACTAGCAGAGAAGAGGCAATTACCAAGTAATGAATCCATATAAAAGGTTCATTCGCTGCGCAGACTGACTCATTATGCAGCTTATTCCGATATTTCGGCTCAATGAAATCCCGGCGTGTTTTAAAAAAGATTTGTACCGTTCGCAACGAACGACACCTGATTTTATCAGATCCGAACAGTATGATTATAAATGGAGCGACAGGAATGAACGGAATTATTATTTTGACGTGATTCATCGACTGCTATGAGCATATTTTGTAGCTTAGTAGGAAAAAATATTTTTATTGCTTCAGTTTGATTATTTATTTCCAACAAGAAGAAAAACAATTCAATCAGGTTTGTTGTTAAATATCAAATTTTCCATTTGAATTAAAAAAAAAACACTAACACTTGAGGCGCGGCGGCCAAGCAACACACACAACACCTCGATACCAGCAGCCGGATGGCGGATGTACCAGCCGGGAACATTGTCGTGACCCCTATATGTTTGACCAGCCCCTATTTATATCATCATCAGCTCATTTAACGTCCCAACCAAGGGGTACAAGCCGACCCGTACAAAGTATAGAGGCCTTAGTCGTCTACGCGGGCCCAGTGCAGATTGGCCGACTTCACGCACAACCTTGGAATCACTTCGCAGCGTGCGCAGGTTCCTCACGATGTTTTACTTCACCAAAAGAGCGTCTAATAATCGTAAGTACCTATAATTTCGAAAATTTTAAAAGACATTGGTACGCGACGGGATTCGAACCTGCACCCTCCAGTTCGAAAGGCAACAGTTGACACCAATGAGCCACCGATACTTGTGAACTCCGCAACATGCCAAATTGCCAACTAGACTTAAGCACTCGTTTCATTTAATTCCCAAACGGGTTATTACATTGCTTTGGTTCTATTCAATTAAGTGGGAGATTGCCATTTGTCGTATCAAACTAATGCATTAATACACTTAAGTAACCCCAATCTGTGGTGCTATTTTATATCGTCGTAAAGACAAAGGTCACTCATGACGTGGTTACAAGGCTATCGTACAAGTTATGCCTTATACACATAACGACGTAGACCCATTCGTGGTTTATTCAAGAATATTCATGAAGCTTAGGAATAATTCCAAACATATATTTTTTTAATGTGGAGCTCTTTAGTATATTTATATGAGTGAAAAATATTTTAATGTAAAGTGAAATCT